>VXAB01002419.1:146756-171649 GCA_013399175.1 Odontophorus gujanensis | reverse complement strand
GGGGGGGAAGGAAGAGGTGGATGAAAATTCTAGAACTGGATGATGAAAGGAATACACAGATCATCCATGATCAACTAAAACAATTATGAGGCTTTCAGTTCTACTGGCATGAGCAGAACTCAAAGTCAGCTATAGCAATTTTTATCTGAAACTGACTCCTCTTTTGAGCTAGTATTTCCAGAATTTAAGCTATCTTTTCAGTTGTTACCCTCTTCGAAAGCCTGCCCATTCCCCTCTTTCAATTGAAGGAAATTACACTATGCACAGGCCAATGCTGTTCTCACAGCATAATTTATATACTTCTTGCTACTAGCACATATTTGAAAATAGAAAGTTTTCAGGACTCTCATGCTTTTCAGACTTCTGGACATCCTTAGTTACAATTTAAATGTTAGCATGAAAATTATTAGAACAAGCCCTGAACCACGAACAGAGGGTTACAATCCCATATTGTAAACATAGAACTATTCTTTTTTTTAATATTCTAACCCAAATTCCATCATGCTATTAGCCATTTCTTTCCAGGACCAGAAGGTAATTTTACTAACTCTCTACTGATGGATCATGTCCAAAGAGTGGCTGCTGCTGCAGTTGTGTCTGTTGCTGCTGATGGTGCTGCTGTTGAGTTGCTTGATGCTGTAGTGCTTGAGATGTCTGAGTTAAGTGCTGTGTAGCCTGATTCTGCATTTGCTGTTGCTGATGCTGTTGGTGTAATCTCTGTAAATGCTGCTGTTGTAATTGCTGCTGCTGAATTTGTTGCTGCTGATGTTGTAGCTGCTGTTGCTGAAGGTTCTGTTGCTGAAGCTGCTGCAACTGTTGCTGCTGTAGCTGCTGCTGCTGCAACTGATGAAGTTGCTGTTGCAAAGCATGCTGCTGTTGGAATTGAAGCTGCTGCTGAGGACGGTGTAGCTGTTGTTGAGCATGTAACTGCTGCTGTGGAAACTGAAGCTGCTGTTGTGCAAACTGGTGCTGCTGATGAACTTGTTGCTGTTGCGAAAATTGATGAGTCTGTTGCTGCTGGAAAGTCTGCTGGGAAATCTGGGGTTGCTGCTGCTGCTGTAACTGCATAAGTTGCTGAGGTTGAAGATGTAAAAGAGGATGGTGCTGTTGCTGCTGTGCTTGATGAGTCTGCTGCAATAAATGTGTCTCTGGTGTTAGTTTCACTTGACTAAACAGCACCGCGTTTGGATGTCCCTGTTGGCTATGATTTACTTGCTGCTCTATATTTTTTGTAGGTGCTGAAAGTGATTGTAATATCTAGAAAACAAAGATTAGTTTAGTGATATTTTGTTGTCATTCCATTTTTAAAATATTTAAACAACTACTGGGAGAACAGCTCTCGTAAAACAAAAGAATCTTACACTTAAATACATACTAAGCTCAACAAAAATCCTTAAGTGCTAATAGTTTTCCCAAAATGAAAAGACAGGTCTTACACACACAACTGTGGATCAGTACTCTACCCCTAATAAAACACAGAGCACATTTCAGCAAAACTGAAGACTGAAACCATCCCCATATTCTTGATAATATGCATTATGATGGTTAATTAGGTATCAGTAATTATACTCATCAACTCAACCAACTGTAATACTCAATTTACAATCCCGTTGGCCCATTAAGTTCAAAGTTTAGTTTCATAGATTTTCTTTTATTTCAAAATCATTATTAACGCCATTAATTAATGCTGCTTGAAACACGGGAGTTTAATACAAGCCTTTGTGCTCTTGATCCAATGCAAAGATATTCAGCTACATTTTTAAAACTGTGTCCCAAAATACAAAGAAAAACGGATTTTCTCAGCACTGTGTTTTGAGGAAAAAAAAAAGATTTTCAGTTGGTAAAAAGTGCTGAAGTAATCTGGAATTTCATTTTCAGATCTGTAATTAACAGAGTGGAAACAAGTTAGCTAGAGGAAATGTTAGCACTGAGAAAACTGGGCAAATTCCTAATAAAGTCACAGCTATTAAAAGACAGGTGAAGCAAACAAACCTACAGTCTTCACCATTCATAAAATCTTTCAAACACTAAGTCAGCTTCAGTGAATCACACAAAGCATGATTCCTGTTTCATCACATGTAATTTAAACTGTGATGCGTGTGATGTGTGTGCATGAGACAGAGGAAGCAAGGCACACTGCTAAGACACAAACCCAATTAACTGCATCCTCTCGATATCAACCCTTCAGCAGAGGTGACTTCAGTGCTTTTACAGCACACTTCAAAACACCTCAGGTTTCACATATGCAATGTTATGTCGTTGGTATAACACACATTATAATTATGACTACCAGTACACCAACCATCATACAAAGCCCTAGGCAGTACCACACACACTTCAAGTATTCAATAAGTAAAAGTTAAAAGACACAGAAAGAATTTCTCTGTGGTTCAGCATTAGGAGACTCCATAAGAAGTCAAAATCACAGGAGCTTCAGGACTGATATTTCAAAATAAAGGCATAAAACATTCAAAAGTTTCCTTGGATTATATTCACATAGTAACTTCATAGCTACAGAACATCTAACTAATATGGATCTTGCCATTCATTAGAAACCTCCAGTTCAACTTCCAATGGCTGTGCACCTAACACAGAACCCACCCAAGACCCAAACAGGATCCACAATATCTCAGAATCACAGAATTGTAGGGGTTGGAAGGAATCCCTGGAGACCCCTGCTAATGCAGGCTCCCTACAGTAGGATGCACAGGAGAGCATTCTGGCAGGTTCTGAGTATCTCCAGAGAAGGAGCTAGCTTGCTCCTGTGCTCTGCCACCCTCAAAGTAAAGAAGTTCTGGAGGGAGGCTTAAACTAGATAGAGGATAACTTAGCATAAGGGAAGTAATAAGAAAAAAGGTAGAACTGATATTCTGCAATACTACAAGGATCTGCTCTCTATGAGTAAGTTTCACAATTCTCAGAAGCAAAGACTTCCTCCAAGTACTGGAGCCAGCACCTTAACTCATGCACCAGCCAAGTATGGTACTTGAAAGCAGTCCTTGTACATCACAGTCAACCTCAAAGCCAAGGGACTTCCACAGAACAAAGTCTAACCAAACCACAATACCACCAACTACCTTGTATCTGCATAAATACTGGTTATGCAAAAATACTCTAATATGAGGTCACTAAAGAGTATTTTATGACCGTGTTGTAGACAATGTTGTACCTAGACATGAAAGCACTAACCACCCTACCAGAATTTTGGCCACTCTGCTCATTCCTTACCCAGAAATCTCAGTCCTTCGACCAAATAATTTTAAACTAACAAACCTTTTATTTTCCCCCAATGCTCATATACAGCAAAACTCTAAACAAAGTCCTAATTAAACACAGCTTTACTCTTAACACTTTTTCCACACGCATTCTTACTTCTCTGAACCTGCTAGGAATTAAGATTATTATGGGGAGCTTATTAATTTGGCAACAATTTCTAAGTAACAGTTTTAATCCTTTGTACCATTAGGAAACAATAAAAGGAAACTTAAGTTCTTGGAAACGTTAGTTCCTAATAACAAGTCCAATACCTTATAAATGAAAAATCCAACACTTACATGTGCTACATTTGATGGTCTATTAATCTGCTGAATATCAGCACTATTAGTAATATTCCTCAATGTCCGCACTGCTGGACTCCATGCAGCCATCATTTCCTGTCGGTCAGAACTTTGGGCACCTTGTACCGAAGACATTAAATTGCCTCTCATGTCTGGAGGCAAGATATTACCTGGCACTGGTGGAACATTGGCACATAAATTAATTAACCCAGAGTCTTTCCCTTGAGGCAACCTACGCTTTGCTGTGGATGACTGCGGAACTTCAGCTGGTGTCCAATTCAAATTCCTCTCTTGCTTTTCTGGAGAAGAATCTGAAGAATCATCAAACATCAGTTCCCCTTTTGCCTTATCAGCAGTAGTAGATTTTGGTGAAAAACCCTGATCACCCAAAGGTGATCCTTCTCGAGAAGAAGCTGGGCTTGATAACTTCTCATCGGTACTAGCTTCGTTTTGAGAATCTTGCTCTTCATTTTCTGCTTCTTCCTCTTCTTCCTCCTCCTCCTCTTCTTCTTCCTCGTATATAATTAAACGAGGATGATATGGAGTCTCTTCTTTTTTAGCCTTATCTGCTATAGAATCCAATACCCACTCTGGTGTCACAATTTTAATGCTCTCATGCTTACAGGCGCATTCATATTTCTCCTAGGAAACAAGAAGGAAAAAAAAAAAGGATGAAAACATTTCATTGAAAGACGAAATAAAAACAACCCACAGCCATAAAAAAAAACAACAGTTACTTTTGTTGGGGCTAGGATAGAGTATGGAAAGGCAGATCACAAGAGGCTGCTCAGTCACAGAAACTGCTCTCTCTCAGAACCAACAGAACAAACAACACTGTGCATAACCACAGCTTCCAACTCAAACAAAAAGCCCCACATGTAAAATATAATTGAGTAAGAGGGCAAATGATCAAGTCTTCACCTGGAAAACATCATAACCTAGGAGAAGAGGTAACTGCCTTAAATTGCACCAGGGGAGGTTCACATTGGACATTAGGAAAAACTTCTTCTCAGAATGAGGGATAAGGCACTGGCACAGGCTGCCCATCAAAGTGGTGGAATCACTGTCCTTGGAAGTGTTCAATAACCACGGAGATGTGGGAGTGACAGACATGGTTTAGTGGGCAAGTTGGACATTAAGGTGAGCCTAAATACAGTTTATTCTGGCATTTGTTCCATCAGAACTACGTAAAACATGAAAAAGTATCCGTGGAAAACGAACAATTTACAATAAAGTAGACAAATTTTTAAGAGTTGATCTCACTGAAAGAATGAATTTTAACACAAACACAGAGCAGTAAAAGAAAGGCTACTTCTCATACACCTTCTTAGAAGTTGTAAACTGCAATATGGTCCTCAACTTTATTTTTCTGTCCACGTATCAGCTAAATCAATTTAAACGGGAGTTTATAATATTGACAAGGTAGAACATTTTATTCCTCCCTATCCTTTCACCATTTATTCTCCTAACAAAGGAGAAGTACACACAAAATGAGTTTTCTGTGTGTTCAAATGTCCTCTCTTTGATAGAAACTCCTCACAAATATCAAAATAGTGAAAAAAAAACCTTTTAGTATGAAATTTGAAACTAATTTCAGGATATAGTATTTAAAAATTACAAAACTGGGATTTTCCTTATATGTCAGACAATATAAATTAGCAATCAGTGCATGCGGATGAAATTAATTTCATTTAATGATTCTCCAGAGTTATTCCTACAATGAAACTGTCACTCATACACAATAAAGACCTTACAGATGAAGCAGTTTATTTGCAGATACAAGTTTTCGTTCTTTTTTTTTTTGTGGTGAGAATTATTAAGAACCTTGTTTTATCATCTCATGTCTAGACAAAGCAATCATTCAAGCTTTCACTAGTGTCAAAACTATTCTGATTACAAAATGCTGCAGTTTCCCTTGCAGTTGTATGTTTGAGTAGCAGGCCTGGATGCGCTTTAAATAATCATCCTATAAATTTGACTCCATTCATTGCAGAAGCAAAGCGAGATATTGATATTTATTCTGTCTTAAAGACATGAAATGTTAGTGTGTTTTCTTCTGTTCAAGTGGTAAATTTAAGATAGTGCCCTTACTCTAAAATGCTTATGATTTAAAGTAATGTTTAAATGCATACAATTACCTATTAAAAATTCAGTTTTAGTTACTAACGCCCTTCATTCAAGCATTACATATTATTGTGACAGAAAAGACAATGAAGATGGGGTTCAGTACATCCTTTTAGCTTCCACAGAAGAAAAATCACAGACTTGAACAAAATAAACCCTAAAAGCTCTTCTGAAAGTTTTAAATAGGGGAAAAAAGCAAGCATTAACCACACTGTATAAGCAATTTTCCCTTCTCCCAGTGTCCCATGATTTCTTCTAAAGCACTTTCCTACATACTGCACACAGCTTTAAAGCCATCTCAACAGCTTTATGCTGTTTTTCCACTTCAGATAGTTTATATTAACTTTGGAATACTAAAAGGGTTGTTGGTGGAACAATAATGTACTGACAAAGCTGTATATATTAATGTAAGGAGGTATTATATAGATCTTAGACTTACAAAAAACTAACATACATAGCCTCTCTAACTGATTGGAATTTAAAAAGCAATGATGAAAACATTCTCATGTTACTATAGGATAAAAAATAAAATGCAGAAAATTACAGTAAAACCTTGTTTTATCTGCATTAACTGGAAAAATTCATGCACACATTTTTGTTAAGTGAGCCTCAATTTCTTCTAACTAATTTTAGTCTCTGAAGAAATGCACTTAATCAATTACAAGTGTTACTTCTTCTCCAGGAAGATGATTATCTGAACACTTCAGAAAGTTTCAGTGGAACTATTATAACCAACATCATTAGAGTACAGAAGGTTATTCTGATGGGCTCAGTGCTGCCTTCAGCTAGTTACCTAATCATCCTGATTCCGTTTCTCCAGTTGCATAAAGACAACAACATTTCATTTCCTACAAGTGAGTGATTTGAAACATAACTACTTTGTCGATCAGAACTCGTACAGGAATGCTGTCTACTGCTTACCTACTACTCCTCTTTAAGAGGTAAGTGTCGTGGGTCTTTGAGAGTTGTTATTTCAAAAAATAAAATGAGAAATCTGTTCCTCTTTCCACACTGCATTCCTGTCAGTGCATAACATCTAATGGCATTTTATTCAATGTTTTGAACCTGTATCTTTTTGTTTTTTCCACTGATTCTAGCTACGGATATTCAAGCCATCACCACTAATGATTATATGTCAAATCAGAATATGATTTATTCAACCAGAGATGCAAATGTCAGTATAAAACTGACGTATTTTGAATTAATGAGGCTTAAAGCCACACAGAAAATAAAGACCAACTGATGAACTGCAGTGCATAACTGTGGAATTTAATGGCTTAAGTCTAACAAACAAGCTTAAGGATCTTAACTTCAGGGAGATGCAAAACTTTTTATTATTCAAAAGCAAATGAGAGCTACAACAGGAAGAACTGTACATGTAATAAACTCTTACCCCCTTTGGCTCAGGCACAATCAAGTGGGTACACTTCTTATTCAGGTTCAGCTGGCAATTCCCACCATAAAAAGTAATCAAAGCCCACAGCGTATTTCGGTCTTCTGATGAAACCTAAGAAGGTAAATAAAAGCCTTTTAGCTCTGTGCAACCAGCTGCCTCCTTGAGGAACTTCTGTACAATTCTTGATGTACCCGTTTATAAAGCTGGGTAATGTACCACCTATGGTTTTTTAAATACCAAATTAGCATGAAAATTACAGAGGAAAAAACGTGACAGAAAAAGCCTCCATAAGAAAATACATGAAACTATCATTTTAGCTTGTACAGAGTAGGAAGCTCTCACTTCTTTAACACAGAGCACTAATATAACACTTTTCACAAGAAGTAAACATTAGTGATCAAGCAAACAGGATTTATTTTTTACTTTTTTTAGTTTATTATCAAGTAGACCAAATTAACAGCCTACACAAACAAATGTTTATTTCTTATGATTGATGTTCAGCTCCAACAAGAAAGCCATGTGCACTTAAGCCATGGTTTAAAAAACACCTTTGAAAAGTGAGGCATCACACACACTTAGTACATGGGGATAGACTGAAACATGGTTCACTTCTTACCTGAGAGAGACAGGCAGTAACTCCAAAGAAGGTCTGACATGATTCTGGAGAGAAGCCATTCACACTGGAAAGCAGGTGTCAAGGATGTAAAATGACCTAAACAAGAGTTTCCTGAGGGATATCAGAAGGAAATTAAGCAGTGTGCACAGTACTCTCATGCTTTATCTTCAAAAGCACGTGATGCATTTACAACTGAAGTTGCACATACCAGAAAAAAATAAAAAGGTATAAACTGGATGGGGACATCTTCAACTTTGTGACTAATTACAGTAATATTACATTCCCAGAATGTCTCCCTCAATTCTATCCAAGATGCTAAGCACAGGAAGTAAAGCATACACGAGTTGAGTCTTTAACAGAGCTTTCTTCCATTATCACTGACTGCTTATCCTCCATACTTAGAAGTGAGAATCCAAAGAAGAAAGTCTTTTTACAGTCAGCAATAGACAAAACAGGATAAACATGGTATGCAATGAATTTCATAAAATAACAGTACTTTTTTTGTCTGAAGGCATCTTTCGGAACCTATCCTGCTCTTTCAAATTGTCAAAGGCTAGAAAAGTAGGAACAGATTCTCCTAGTATACAACACAGTTATCAATTCCACAAAAGGTGCTCAACAACAGGTTTACAAGCTCATGTATCAAGAAAAATAACAAACCAAACTAAGTACTACAGAGGTGATCTGAAAACAGAAGCAGACAGGTCAGTATAAGCAAGTATTAGATTTTCTACAGCTAATTTTTTTTTCATATCAAGGTACAAAATTGGACAGAAAGTTAGCCAGGCAACAGATTCTGAGGGAAAAAAAATATCAAAGCACTACTGTGAATGACAAATGGAGAAAACATCACACTAGGATGTAAAAACAGAAACACAGCCTGAAATTAATGTGAAGTTTTCCACCATACTTTCAACACTCAACAAGATCTCTGACAGCAATGCATATGTGTTTTGAGAAGCATCAGAGAGATGGATAAATGAAACAGTATGCAAAAACAGCAACAAGAACTTCTTACAGAGCAAGTAAGTAGAACTTATGAGAGGAAACTGAAAGAACCAGAACTGATGGGTTTGAGAAGTTAAGATGACACCTTTAAGTCCATAAAAGGCTGCCAAATGAAAGGAGAAGGCATTTGTTTTTCCCGGTCCGAATGGCTCAAATAAATCAATGTGGGGTTATGAAGCAGCAGGTAATGAGCTTAAGCTCCAGCAACACATTGCATCACTGTTATAAGGTGACTGGGAAGACTATGAATTCAGTCTCCATTTGGGAATAGGGGAAAACAACAGGACTCATGAAATAGGAGGGAGAACAGTTTGACAGAATAAACATGGAAAAACTAGATAGACCATCTGATTTTATGACCTCCCTGCCTCTTCTACACTTCTATATGGCTTTAAAGGGCATATATAATTATTTGGAAAAACAGATTACAAAAACAAACATACACTGTGTTATAGAGCAAGTATATACCTAGACTTCTGTCATGAAACAAAATTATTTTCCTCATGCTGCTGCCAAGAGGCACAGCAATATTTAAATTCTGAGACACAGATGAGACAACACACAAAACTGACAACAAAGCCTAGGGTACATTAAAACTCAAGAGCAAATTTACTGCCATTATCCAGAGTACTCCAAGAAATACAAATCCAAGGAGCATCCTAAATGTCAGTGTTGCTCAGTATTTCATCAAAGGCAGAGATTCAGTATTGCATCTTTTAACAGTGCACAGTCATCTACTCTTTGCTTTGGCATCTGCTCCTAGCACACAGAGCAGCAACAGCTCAGTACATAACTTCTAAGTCGTCCATCAGTTTGACCACAGCTTGCAATCTCTAAATAGGAGTGAAACAGACTTATAAGTTAGCAGCAGCAGAAAATGTTCCAAGTGGGCCTGAAAAACAAAAGAGAGTGATGTGACAAAGTTTACGTCTCTTTTCCTCAGCAACCAACATTCAGAAATGCTGACTGCTTTTCATCGTACATACACAAGACTACAAAAAAAAAAAAGACAACTTTCCTCATCACTACTGCTTTTGCTGCTACCAACAGAAGTAACAAAGCCATCACCAGCCCTCTTTCTGGTATTATAACTGTGGTTTTTCATCCACAGAACTCTCATCCTTACAGAAGACCGCTTCCACATTGCTTTTTCTGTTACCTCCCTTTAACTGCAGGATAGTCAGTTTATTGACATCATTTAGTAGTGAACAGAACACTTTGCCTTTTGAAGTCCCCTTTGGTGAAAACAATTTCCACAGCAGAATGCTAAAATGTATACATAAGGAAGAATTGTTATGTTTACACATTATTACATTTTTTATACGCTCAAATGCCTATCAAGTAAGTACCAAAATCGGTATGTAAACATAAAATCTTTAAAGCTCTTACTGGATCCATTTATTTAATGGTCAAAAGATGTTTCTAGGACCTGCTTCTTCAGTAAATTCAGTATTTTGAGTATTTCAACACCAACAAAAATAAAGAAATAAAGGCAAAAAAGTTGACTCTCAAAGCCTTGAATAAAAAGAACCCCCAAACCAATCAACCAGGAAAAACGTTTTCTATTAACTACAACATTTTTTTTCCCTTATTGTAGTACCTAAACCCCTAATGAAAGGCCGGATGCCACAGCAGTAGGAGTCATAAAGAGACTGAAACAGAACAATGTTAAGACTTAACAACCCATTTTAGTGAGCTCTGAACACAATCCAAAAACACCAGGTTCTAAGGGCTAGAAAGAATAAAAGTAAATGTCTAAGTACACATTTATTGCTGACAGGTGTACAAAGCTTTCTTCCACACAACTCAAGAATATGATCCTCCTGAGACTTGTCATTTTATTTGGCCGCTCTTATATAACCACAATAAAGACTTCCTAAGCAATTGCCATTCGGGTCTACATTCCCACACTTTTTGCTACAATTTAGTTATAGACTACACCACTCCATTTTATCTGTTGATTTCTCTTCTGGGTTTGTAATAAAATCAGCACTTAAAGAATCCTTTTGAAAACATACAGTTTCAGATAGAAAACCTACTGTCCAATAGTGCAACTCCTCTATGGGAGAGAAAAGATACAATGCTACATCACACAAGTTTGAAAATATAACTAATTCCCAGTTATTTTATTTTTTTCTTTTTTCCAACCAGTTCTACACATTACATTAGTGTGATACAAACAACTGCACACTCCCTTCCTGATAACAACAGGCTGACAAACACATTACTTCCAGTACAAAACACCAAACAAAAATAAAAATCACCAGCCCAGATCACACAACAGCAACTGATTAGAAGTATTTTGGGTTTTGCTATGTCGCGTTTTGTGCACCTTCTCCCCCCAGATGCAAAGTCATTCAAGGAAAACTTCCCTTAGGTCAGAAGATAGTCTATGACTACAGCAAATGTTCATACTAACTGATGAATTCTATTTGACATGCTAATTATTATTATCAAAGCAACTTTAAATACCTCTCTCTCTATATATATATTTTTGATTGAGTCTCTTTTTCTCCTACAGCTCACTCCCTGAGCTGGATTCTCCTGGGGAAGCAGAGGATACACAAGGCATCTCCAAAACAGTCCAGACCACACAAATAGATGCAAGGGCATCTATTTTGAAATACGAGATGTAAAAAATTTGAATTCTGAATCAGTGAAGCACATTAAGACCTGAAATTCCTAATCTGAACACCTGGACCCTGGCTTCTACCACCTCTTGTTTTCCATTATGAACCGTACCACCTGCTATCCTTCCAAAATGAGATCTCATGCCTGACAGCCTTCCTCCCCAGTCCTGCTGTTTGTTGCAATCATCTGCTGGTATCTGTACTGAAAGGTACTGCTCTGCTTTAGCTTTACATATACATAATCTCTAGCACGAATGGACTAAGAAAAAAAAAGGATGAATTCCTTCCTCTAACAACAGCCACTGTCATCATTCCTAGGATCCAAAGAAAAACTGAGGAATACAAAGATGAAACAGTAATAAATATCTAATAAAAAATAAAACAATACACCATACAAATGCAAGAATACATGTTCTAAACAAGCAGAGAAAAATCTAGCCAACATAAACCACAATACTCCCAAATAATGGAAGTGTTATCATTATCACTTAACAAAGCATTATTTCTAAGAGTATAGAAATGAGGTATTGTGTGTTTTTTTCTTAACTTCAGTTCTTTAAAAGGTGATAAAAACAGGCCCTTCCACTAAACCAACAATTCTCCCTCTATTCCATTCCAGCATTTCTCCCAGATCCTCAGTTATTTATCAACTTCAAGCAAAAATGTTTGAGCTCACTTGATAATAGATTTCCTGCAAGTGCTTATTTAAGTACTTATCCAAAATAGCTAAGGGGACAGGAAAAGTAAAGACAAAGAAGCTCCAAGCACACTACAATCTTAACAAGCAAAATACATCCTATTACTTCAGAAACATTAAGATGTACATACATGTAACAATCCTCCCTCATGCCATGTTATCTATTTTAAGATGTTTCCTACAGCATTTCATCAAAATTTAACTTAAAAGGATACGGAAGGAGAGCTCCACAGCGAACAGACAGGATCACCCAGGAAGGCTGAAAAACAAAAACCGTGAGAAATAAAAGAAGTGTTGCACAGACATTTCACTTTAGTTCTGACTGATTTGTAAGTTAATACAGAGTTTTCAGAGATGATACAGCAATATGAGAATTAGTCTCCTTTGTCATTTAACTCCACTGTACCTTGAATGCTATTTAAAGTTCTGTAGTATTTACAGTATTTTCATGCACTCCATTCCAAAAAAAAAAAAATCAATTCCCTACCTTACATTTATAACCAAGGAGTCAAGAACCACACCCTCACACAGAAAGCAGTTTATATACACAGAAGAATGCTGGCTGCTAAGCACACAGGTGACAGACCCTAACTGATGGCATGCTGCAACAGAACAGAGCGAAGAGAGAGAAGGAAATGGAGAATAGAGGCCATGTAGGACAGTGTGTAGGGAAGATGAGGGAAGGAGCAGTATCCCATTTAATGACTTTTTTCTTCCCCACCTTCTCCCTTCCCACAGCATACATACACACAAACGTATACTGTAACTGTTTATGGTGTCCCAATTCCTACTATTATCTCACTTAGAAAAAGGCAGAGAAGCTTTGTTTTCCTTCTACTGTTTGCCAAAAAAATAAAATAAATAAAAGGGAGATTTCTCTCCCTCAAAGCTTTTCCTTTCTTGTTTTCCACCCCTTTTCTTTCTGCAGCAAGCTACTTTTGCCTCCAAGTTTCATTCCCTTAATACTAAGTCTAATCTTCTTGATTACAGATCATGCTGCGTTATTTCCAGGCCCCACTCAGTGACATCACTGAAAGGTCTGTTGTTTGGCAAATGAAAGAAAGGTTACTCAGAAGTACCTAAAAAGAAAATTAAACTATTTCAGTCAAAGGCATCCAATAGCAGAAAGTACTGCTAGGACAATGATGCCCTTCCATCCCATGAGAATGGCTGCAGTCTTCTTGTTTTTCAAGACTGAAATGATGTCAGAAAACGCTTTATGAAAGGGAGAAATTAAAAACAAGAATTAAGCTTAAAATTAATCACCACTTCCATCAAAAATCATAAGGCAACCTGCTAAGCACCTTTATATTTTGGCATTTGTCAATTCATACTTCTCCACTGCCAGATGAACTCTCATGCTACAAGCCATCAACATTCAGTACCATTGCCTCCAACTATATAGAAAGAATAATCCGAATTCATGCACCCAAAAGTACTGGCAGAGAAATAATAATGATTTTTTTTTTCTCATTACGCATGAACTGCAGAACAACAAGCTCACATTCTCAAACATGAGTCCAGAAACTTCACTGGAAAAATAAGCACATATCACAAAATAGTAACAAAATACTGACAATTTCATTGTAAGAAAGAAAAAAGCCTTGAGACTTGAAAAAAACAAAAGTCTATTTTTCTAAAGTTTATTTTGTTGAAAATTAGCACCATACACATAAGCAGAATCCACAAAGTCATTCTCAGGAGAGATTCAGGTTGGATATTAGGAAAGAACTGCTTCTCAGAAAGATGGATTATGCATTGGAACAGGTTGCCAAGGGAGGCAGGGGAGTTACAATCCCTGGAGGTGTTCAAGGAAAGGGCAGATGTGGCACTGAGGGACATGGTTTGGAGGTATGCTGGGGATGGGTTGATGGTTGCACTAGATGACCCTAGTGGTCTTCTCCAACCTTACTGATCCTACGATTCTGCACCTTGCCAAGTAAGTGTGTTAGAAAATAAACAAGCAAAAAACAAATTTCAATCTCTACACCTTTTATGCTGAGGTTTTCCACTGCCAG
This sequence comes from Odontophorus gujanensis, assembly GCA_013399175.1. Lineage (NCBI taxonomy): Eukaryota > Metazoa > Chordata > Aves > Galliformes > Odontophoridae > Odontophorus > Odontophorus gujanensis. The sequence continues at coordinate 157,603 of VXAB01002419.1, read as the reverse complement.
AGACTTATTACAAATGTTTCTGATGGGAAAGTTCATAAGTAAAGCTGAATAGTGCAGCATCCCACTGGCGAAGAAAGGAAAAATTTCAGGAAGGACACACACAAAAGAAAACCCATCAACAGATCACCAGATACAGAACAGAAGGAGAGAAGAGAATTGTAAAAGTGTACAAATTCAGGGAAAAAAAAAAATCAAAGAAACGCAAAGATACATTTCATTCAGACATTATCCAAACACAAGTATTTTATGTTACAGTAACCAAGGAGCTATGTCAGACAATGTAGTGGAAGAGTCACTCACCTTTACCACGGGGAGATCAAAAACTTCACGAGATTCTCCAACTTCTGGATTGTCTCCATCTTCAGAAATAATATGTGAGGCCAGAGCATTGTAAGAGACTTCCTTTGCTTTCCCAGCTTTCAGAAGTTGAATAACCTAAAAAAACACAAGAGAAAAAGGGGAGAAGTGATAAATTATTATTATCTTTCATTTGCAAAAAGCAATAACGAAAGAACTGCAGCACATCAAGGGAATGAGTTCAACCTTCTCTCCTGGTTGCCCTGTATAAATGGACAGCACTCCTTTTTTTGGCAAATGCAACCCATTTACATCCTGATTTCCCAAGGCTTGCAACTCTGCTACATTCTGATGATTCAATTGAAGTTTTACTTCCAAAAAAATTCAGGCTGGGGCAGAAATATAGAATGTTTCAACGTTTTTCCAAAACACACAGTCCTCAAAAACTGTTTTTTTTCTCAGGCAGACTAAGAAATTCTCTCTCCTCAGCATTTGATTTTCCATATGTTAGCTTCAGAAGCCTTTGAATACACTTGGCACAAAGAAAAGCAACCTAAATGAATCTGTAGCAATGAAAGCTACAGAAAAGCAGGTGGAAGAATTAAAGAAAAAAAAACACACAAAAAACATTTGGATATGAGAAAGCCCTACAAGAAAAGTAAGTCAAACCAGTGTCCTGAGAAGTGAAGGCTCCTAACAAAGAGCTGTTGTATTGAGGACTGATGGAGGACTAAAAGTGATTTTGGTAAGACAAAGAAAATAAAACAAGCAGAAGGACTTATGGCCTCTAAGATACTTACTACCTTAAAGAGGTAAAGCAGAAATTTTTCATTCCATCACTCTGCCCTCAGAAAACACAAAAGCCCTCACTATCCACAAAGTATATTTTACTCCTCTTTTGCAAGGCCAGTATGTAAAGTGTCAGTTCAAGATTTCACCATTCTAGCCCTGCTCATAAAAAAATGGCAGTCAAGAAACAGGACTCGCTTGGATTTGAATAAAGGTAACACATAAGGCAGAGAGCGTGGAGGGGAATAGAAGAAAAACGTTCAAAAATTGAGGTCCAAAGCTCAAATGAAAACGCCAATTAAGATTATTCTTTCATTATTTGGAAATGAATAGCCTTACTGCATAATGATTTTGCAGAACCAAACTGGCATGAACATCACAGCAGATATCAGATCAGCCCCAGCACACAAGCCCCTCATCCTGCACAGCTCTGCAAGTTACATGTTCCCTTCAACTGTCTATTTATGGGAAGGCTAAAAAGAGGAGAAACTGTAATCAAATCCAAGCATCCAAATCTGAGAGCTTGAGGAAAAAGTTACAACTAATAAAGTAAGAAGATTTTTTTTCTGTTCTAATTAATGTACCCAAGAGTCGTTGTAAAGAGTTTGCTTGTGCAGGAAGTTATGCCAGTATCAGCTGCCTAAGAGAGTGAGATTGTGGAAGATCATCTCACAGGATTAAAGTAGTACGAAGAAAACTTCTCCTAGGGTAAGCTGTGACAGCTTCAAAACTACTCACATAGCACATGATCTCTTAAGCTGAAGTAGTGATAGGGCTGAAAAGTTACACCCAGAGACTTTTCCCTGTATAGGGAGGTACATGGGCACATATACGTACATGTAGCTTTAACTAGAAAATAAAATCCTAAGATGGTTATTGTAAAAATCTTTTGGTTCAGGCGCTAGCTTAAATCCACTAAATGAAATATAAGTTTTTAGGCATGAAAAATTTCCTCTTCAATCACTCCCAATAAAAGTTACGTTAGAAGAAACAGAAGAGGAGCTTGAATCTCTGAAATAAGGCAATAAAAGTATAACAGAACAAGAATCAGAATCCAAATACACTAATTAAAGTTCTTATGCTACATTGCATTATTTTCTCTTTCTTTCTGCACGAAATATTGATCTTAACCAAAGTTACTATAGCTCGACAGTTTGGGTTTACACATTTAGGAAAGCTCTAAAAGCATCTAACAAAAATAATAATAGCTGACATCAAGTCATCACCTCCTGTAAGGTGAGAACAGCCAAGTGCACATCCCAATGGAATGGATTCAAATTTGAGTGCCAGCAGCCTAATTCTCCCTCATTTGCCAAAGAACAGTCAGGCACGATTCCAGACTTTTGTTTCCCTTCTAGTTTATGCTGCATATGTTTTAACAGGTAGTGGGTATGCAGCTATCACCTGACTAGATGATATTTTCTTTCTAACTCTTGGATTTGTTTTGATTAGATTGCTCACTTGTGCTACTCCTGTTTCAATATTTATTAAGGTAATTGGTCTTCAGTGAAAACACTTGGAAAGAAGCTGATCAAAGCATGCTCATGCCCAAAGGATGAAGAAAGAAACTGCTTTTCAAATTCAAACAAGCATCCACTGGTACGTAAAGTAGGAAAGCTTCGCATATAGTTTATAAGGTTTTGAAAAGCTATAGTCTATCTGAAACTCAGAAAATCCAACCACAAATAGTTGAGTATTTTGTATACTTATCTAGTGCAAAGAGCCTCATAATAATGATATTGCTGGGAAGGATAAAACTCCACATGAAAATAAAACCTGCTTACGTGGTTGCTTGTTTACTCCCTCACTGTTGGTACCACTGACCATCTTGCTATGTCAACACAAACCTAACAGAATGCCTTTGGGGACATCATTTACACGGCAGTAGGCATCTCGTTGTGTTGTGCTCTCACGCACGACTACTGCTGCCATAGACTTAGAGACAGACGAGCTGTTATCCCAAGACCACTTGTATACAGTTTAGGGACTTTGGGGGAACATCCTCGTCTGTCTCCACTTAACACAAGCTACAGAACCCATCTTGCAGCTCAGCGTGTACTCCTGAACTGCCTCTCGTATCCCCGATGTTCAGCACACGCCAGGACACCATCCTCCCAAACAAAAGCCTCAACTCCCGCACCTGGCAAAGCAAGCAAGACTTTTAATTCCACCGCCAACAACCTCAAGATCCCACCCCAACTCCTGCCCGCCTGCTCGATAACCCCTTCAGCCCTTTTAACCCTATCACAGCGTTCGCGGCGCTGCTATCAAGCCACACGCGGGTCGGGCTCAAACACACGCACGCGCGCGGGGTCGGGCCGAGCGTCCGCGCGCGTGGGCCCCGCGGCCCTCTGCCCCTCCCCAGCGCGGGGACGAGCGGCGGGCCCCGTCTCCTACAGGAAGTCCCTTCTCCCGCCCCTCCTCCGCTCGCAGGCTGCACGGGGCCTGCGCGCCGCGGCCGCCGGCACCCATGGCGGGCGGGTGGCGAAGGATCGGCCGTCGCCGCGGTGCTCCCCGAGGGAAAGCGGGCGCGCTGCATTCACTCCCCCCTCCCCATACACAACCACCACCTCCACCCCTCCGCGCTGCGGAGGCGGACGATCCCATCCCGCCCTCGCCCCCTGCGGGGGACACGCGCGGCGGGATGGAGCCCGAGGGGCGGCCGAGGCGCTACCTTCGGGTCGATGTCTCCCACCGCGAAGAACTTGACATCTTTGAACATCTCCTCCGGGACTTTCAGCTCCTCCTCGTCCGCCGACATGCTGCCGGCCGCGTCTCCCCGCCGCCTCGAGCCGCCTGCCGCGCAAAACCTCGNCCGCCTCGAGCCGCCTGCCGCGCACAACCGCGGGGTCCGGGTCCCCCGTCCCCTCCCCCCGCCGTGCCGCCGAACCGCGCGAGCAAGGCGCGCGCTGCGGGACGCACCATCCCACGCCGGGACGCGGGGGTGGGACGAGAGGGGTGGGCAGAGCCGCCGGCACCCAGCGGTTCCCCCCTCCCCAACCGCCGCCTCCGCCGCCGCACCGCAAGCCCAGCTCCCGCTCGGCGGCCGCTACCTCCGCTCCTCACTCCGCCTCCGAGCGGTACCCGGAGTCGCCAGCCCGGCCCGACTTCCCCCCCCACGCGCGGAGAACAATGGTTTCTCCCGAAACGACAGAGGCGGGCAGCGGGGAGACCCGGCCCCGCCCATTAGCGAGCGGGGGCGGCGAGGGGGGGGAGGGGAGCGGAGCGCGGAGCTCTCCGGTCCCGCCCCAATGCCTCCCGGACCCCGCCCCAATGCCGCCTCGGCCCCGCCCAGCTCCGCGGCTGCCCCAGCGCTATCGGCTCTTTCTGCTCAGCTGGGAGGGGTTACACGCTCCGGCGGAGCCGTTTCTCTCTTCCCGCTTTGCTAAGGTCGGGAGTCGGGGACCCGTTGGAGTGGTCCCGGGTGCAGCCATGCTGTGTGCGTCGGTGAACGGCACTGGGCGCTTTCCGGCCTCAAGCTGTTATTTCAACTTGTCAAAGTCACTCCAAAGTTCAGTCCTTTTCCCCTCTATGATTCTATGATGCAAAATCAGAGCACTAGCAGCTGGGAATCCACGCGAACCCAATAGGCACAGGATGTATCCCAACATCCAACTCGTTAATGAACGTACTGAATATTACCGAAATGAGTCTTTCACCAAAACACATGAATCGGCTGTCTCTGTTCCTGACTTTTCCTCCTTTTTCGACCAAGGTACTTCATTTGCCTTCCTCCCAAATCTTCACAAAGAATCGTTAAGGTTGGAAAAGACCTGTATGATCATCCAGTCCAACCCCAACCCACCCCACCGTGCACAGTGACAGTGTCCCTTAGTGCCACATCTACCCTTGGACACCTCCAGGGACGGTGCCTTCACTTCCTCCCTGGGCAGCCTGTGCATCACCACTCTTCTGAGAAGAATTTTTTTCTAATATCCAACCTGAACCTCCCCTAACACAACTTAAAGGCCACCGTCTCCCATCCTGTCGCTGTTACCCATGAGACAAAGCCAACCCTCACCTCAGCACAACGTCCTTTCAGAGCTGTAGAGGTCTATAAGGTCTCCTGTCATCTTCCTCCCGGTTCCCTCAGCCTCTCCTCATAAAACTCATGCTCCAGATTCTTCACCATGACATCTATCCTTTTCTACTAGGAAGAAACACCCAAGCTATTAAAGTCTGCACTAACCAGTTCTTTTTCTGTTCAAGAAGAATATCTTACCCTTTCCTTGTAGGTTTTGTTGCATTAGCTCCCTGACTACAATTTAATACTTCAGGGCAAACTAAGGTGCAAAGTCATTAAACTTCTATATGATATGCTTTTTTTTTTTTTTTTGTAGTACAGAAAAAAAATGTAGAAATAACTATCAGGTCTTACATCTCAGTCTGTCTCCTCCATGCAACAATTCATATTCTCATCTCACTTTTTATCTTTCCTAATAACTGACTCCTGTTATTCTCATGCTCCAAGTATTCCCTGCACTGTCTTTGAACACCACCTTCCTGCTCTCTGCCTTTAAATAAAGATGCCATCCAGGCCCCTCAAAACTGGCCCCTGCTTTCTTTGTCATGTAATTTTCACTCTTTCTAACTCCATTTTTGATCAATTTTGTCTTCTTCCCACTAAATTGGAACTACTTTGACCAAAATATCCTTTCACCTAGAGGGAAATATCTTTTCTTAATTCTTTTTGATCTATCAGCGGTCATTAAAACCACTGCTTTTTGAATTTGCTTTCCATTTGGATTTCAGTGCCTCCATAATCATCTGCATCTTCTAGCACTAATTCTCGCTGCTTTTCTTCCATAAATATAGCTGTTTTAGGTTTCTGTTTCACGTTTTTCCTCTAAATTATTCTCTCTTCATGATGTCATTCATTACTTGGTTTCATTTTCTTTCTCAGTGTGATTGCTAAATTGCCCCTTTTCACTCGAGTACTTTCTTTATATCTAATTTTATATGTCATTGCATCTTCCCATTCTGCACAAAGAAGACCAAAGCTTTTCCTCCTCTTGATTTCTCTCCTCAGCCTATTTTCTTTGTTACTATAATGAGTTCCCCCGGTGTTCCTATCCTTTGGATTCACCATATCCACATTATTTTTAGCTCTTCATACAATCAAATTGCAAACATTTCCAATGAGGCACCACACCAATACTGGCAAAGAAGCATAAGACAAGCAAACTATTTTCAACATGGTTTTTAAGAATAAAGTCCTTTCTTAAACCTTCAGCACTAACAGCGCTACTGAACCATCAGGTTAAGTCACTTTAGATGTTCTGTTCAGCTAATCAAATGAGAAGAGCATGAGGTAAATGTGGTATTTAAAATCCTATTAATTTGAAAATCCTCTACAAAATATCAGATTTCACCAAGGGTTGTTAGGCATGACTCCCTAGGGCAGTGGTCATGATCCCAAGCTGTTGAAGTTCAAGAAGGGTTTGGATTTCTCTCTTAGTCATAGAGTTTGAATGTTGGGTTGTCCTGTGTGGAACCAAGAGTTGGAGATGATGATCCTTGTGGGACCTTTTGAATTGGGATATACTATGATTCTATGATATTAGCAATACAAAGTCAGAGTACTGCATTAGAACACTGAAATTCATTGCAAAATCTTTTTTATTGTTGTTTTTGGGGTTTTCTATTGTAAAATGGTATCCATTAAGATGGCACCAGTCTTAAATAGAATTGTGCTTTTTGACTAATTTTAACTTTCTTGTTATAATTAGAAAAAAATAATAATAAAATAATAAAATAATAAACCACTAATAAATTAATAATAAAAGTAATGATTTTTTTTATACTTAGAAAACTTTAATTCCATCTGTAGGAATAGGGATTAAGCTCTGCCAATAATAATAATAATCTGTTTTATAAACTTGAAAGCAAAAATAAAGGTGAAGCCCTGATCTGGAATATGGGAGATGGACATTCAGGTCTCTCCTTCTCTTCCTGAATGAGTTAAAGGGAACTTTTCCTCTGAGGCACAGCTAGGTATGGACACTGGATGCCTGCATCCTCTGTATGTTCTGTTTTAGATACCTAAATGTTTTAGGGTCTGCTGAGAAGTAGTTCGCTAAATCTCAGTATGGGACTTCTGGTCATATAGGGTATTATACTATCAGCAGTGATACGAATCTAAGTAGTGATATAATCTAAACAGTCATACTATTTATTAGTATATATTTTTTTAATCCACAGTTGTCTAGCTTCAAGATGATCACATACAAGTGAAAACTACTGTAGAAATGTACAAATTATTCTCTTTAATTATCAACTAAAAATCCTAGAATTATAAAATGGTTTGGTTTGGAAGGGACCTTGAAGATCATCCAGTTCCAACACCCTCCATGATCAGGGACATCTCCCACCAGAGCAGGTTGCCCAGAGCTCCATCCAACCTAGCCTTGAGCACCTCCAGGGATGGGGCATCTGCAGCTTCTCTGGGCAGCTGTGCCAGTGCCTCCCCACCCCCTAAGTAAAGAGTTTCTTCCAAACATCTAACCTGTATCTCCCCTCTTTTAGCTTAAAGCCACTACCCCTTGTCTTATCGCTACAATCCAGGTCTTTCTCCATCTTTCTTTCAGGCCCTCTTTAAGTACTGGAAGTCTTGTATAATGTGTCCATGCAGAATTAAATTNCTTTTCACTCGAGTACTTTCTTTATATCTAATTTTATATGTCATTGCATCTTCCCATTCTGCACAAAGAAGACCAAAGCTTTTCCTCCTCTTGATTTCTCTCCTCAGCCTATTTTCTTTGTTACTATAATGAGTTCCCCCGGTGTTCCTATCCTTTGGATTCACCATATCCACATTATTTTTAGCTCTTCATACAATCAAATTGCAAACATTTCCAATGAGGCACCACACCAATACTGGCAAAGAAGCATAAGACAAGCAAACTATTTTCAACATGGTTTTTAAGAATAAAGTCCTTTCTTAAACCTTCAGCACTAACAGCGCTACTGAACCATCAGGTTAAGTCACTTTAGATGTTCTGTTCAGCTAATCAAATGAGAAGAGCATGAGGTAAATGTGGTATTTAAAATCCTATTAATTTGAAAATCCTCTACAAAATATCAGATTTCACCAAGGGTTGTTAGGCATGACTCCCTAGGGCAGTGGTCATGATCCCAAGCTGTTGAAGTTCAAGAAGGGTTTGGATTTCTCTCTTAGTCATAGAGTTTGAATGTTGGGTTGTCCTGTGTGGAACCAAGAGTTGGAGATGATGATCCTTGTGGGACCTTTTGAATTGGGATATACTATGATTCTATGATATTAGCAATACAAAGTCAGAGTACTGCATTAGAACACTGAAATTCATTGCAAAATCTTTTTTATTGTTGTTTTTGGGGTTTTCTATTGTAAAATGGTATCCATTAAGATGGCACCAGTCTTAAATAGAATAGTGCTTTTTGACTAATTTTAACTTTCTTGTTATAATTAGAAAAAAATAATAATAAAATAATAAAATAATAAACCACTAATAAATTAATAATAAAAGTAATGATTTTTTTAATACTTAGAAAACTTTAATTCCATCTGTAGGAATAGGGATTAAGCTCTGCCAATAATAATAATAATCTGTTTTATAAACTTGAAAGCAAAAATAAAGGTGAAGCCCTGATCTGGAATATGGGAGATGGACATTCAGGTCTCTCCTTCTCTTCCTGAATGAGTTAAAGGGAACTTTTCCTCTGAGGCACAGCTAGGTATGGACACTGGATGCCTGCATCCTCTGTATGTTCTGTTTTAGATACCTAAATGTTTTAGGGTCTGCTGAGAAGTAGTTCGCTAAATCTCAGTATGGGACTTCTGGTCATATAGGGTATTATACTATCAGCAGTGATACGAATCTAAGTAGTGATATAATCTGAACAGTCATACTATTTATTAGTATATTTTTTTTTAATCCACAGTTGTCTAGCTTCAAGACGATCACATACAAGTGAAAACTACTGTAGAAATGTACAAATTATTCTCTTTAATTATCAACTAAAAATCCTAGAATTATAAAATGGTTTGGTTTGGAAGGGACCTTGAAGATCATCCAGTTCCAACACCCTCCATGATCAGGGACATCTCCCACCAGAGCAGGTTGCCCAGAGCTCCATCCAACCTAGCCTTGAGCACCTCCAGGGATGGGGCATCTGCAGCTTCTCTGGGCAGCTGTGCCAGTGCCTCCCCACCCCCTAAGTAAAGAGTTTCTTCCAAACATCTAACCTGTATCTCCCCTCTTTTAGCTTAAAGCCACTACCCCTTGTCTTATCGCTACAATCCAGGTCTTTCTCCATCTTTCTTTCAGGCCCTCTTTAAGTACTGGAAGTCTTGTATAATGTGTCCATGGAGAATTAAATTAATGAACACGTATTACTTCTTTATATATTTAATGAATTATCTGTCAACAAGTTATTTAATGTCTAGTAATTTGACTACTTTTAACAAAAACAAATAACTCCTGTTTCTACATATTTGTGATCTAAATTAGAAGCCAACAAATGATATTGAACATGGAAGATATCCCCTGTATTTGCCAAAAATAACCACTAGATTCTGCTTACTGAACAGTACACAAAACTAAGTCAAATCAGCATGCTGGTCTGCTTAATTGTAGCAAGGTATAGTTTTAGAGAGAAACAGAATGGGAAAATAGAGGGGTATTGGGATAAAAATAGCTGATGAGAATACATCTTCAGCCTCGCTACTGGTTGGCAGCAGCAGCTGCCATGTCTTTTTTGGATCCATACTGATGTATTTTTCTCTAGCAGTGTTCACTGTACCCACTCATTTAGAAGGGTTTGCAGGCTTTCCCTGTCACATTGCTGGACATGGGCCCATCACACAACATGGGATGCTGAGCCACATGGTGGTGTGTTCATGTGTCAAGCCAAGCAACTGTTGTTGAATACTGAATGAACATGTTGAATATTGAATGAACATAGTTCTGATCACAGCACAGAGGGATGAGACCTATCCAAGGGAACTTTTCAGAGGTGCTTAGCTCATGGCAAAACCTTAATCTACCCAAGAAACATCAAGATTGAACTCTTTCTTAAAGTACAGTTGTCTTTGCTCTGACGCTTCACAACACTGTACTTCCATGGGAGTAACCACTCATAGGGACCAACAATGCCATCATATGAGCTCATATCTGAACTTAGTTACTCTAGTGGATAGACTGGTAGAGTTTTTGCACATTGCAAAGAGTCTACAGCAATCTGAACAGAGCATTCTTTGTTTCATAAAATCACCAAGCACAGTACCTAATGTTTTAACAATGCAAGGTCTGTACACAAAACTTCATGATCATATTGCCACAAAAGTTGTAGAATGATGTAGAATTTGCTTGCACATAGGGAAAGTCTACCAGTATGATGAGGTTTGTGCTGACAATTAGTCTTTGCTTACACAAGTGCCTTATTTGTATGTACAAATAGCTATATGAAAAATCTGTATGCACCTACAGTATCATATTTAAGCACAATTACTTGTGAAAAAAGCACCATTTTGAATTTTCTTATTCCAGTTCATTAAATTCAGAGCTTAGATTAAATTGTATATTTGTTTTACTCCAGTGAACAGAAGCTTTTCCCAGCCTGGCGTTAATAATACATACTCACTTGGTACCAGCTAGCTCTTTAGATTTTACTTTCCAAGAAAAAATTAATTTTACAAAATACCTTTTTTTTTTTTTTTTTTTTTTTTTTTTTTATTAAAAAGGTTTTGTTTTTTTTGATTTTTGGTACAATTTTTTGATATA
>VXAB01002419.1:54427-137948 GCA_013399175.1 Odontophorus gujanensis | reverse complement strand
CTTATCACTCTCTACAACTACTTGAAAGGAAGTTGTAGAAAATGGGGATTGGCCTCTTCTCCCAGGCAGTAGTGGTAGGGCAAGAAAGAATGGCCTCAAGTTGTACAAGTGGAGGGTGAGGTTTGATACGAGGAAGCACTTATTCTCAGGAGTGGTGAAGCATCTGAACTGGCAGCCCAGGGAGGTGGTGGAGTCACCATCTCTATAGAATCAGAGTCATTTGAGTTAGAAGGGACTAAAGATCATCTGTCATTTAGTCCAGCTCCCAGGCAACAATGACATCTGCAGCTAGATCAGTTTGAGCCTAGTGCTTGAATGTCTTGAATGTCTCCAAGGACAGGGCATCCACCACCTCTCTGAAGGTGTTCAAGAAACACTGTGTGGAGATGTGGCACTGAGAGACACAGTGAGTGGAAATGATGGGGATAGACTGATGGTTGGTCTAGATGATCTTAGAGGCCTCTTCCAACCTTAATGATTCTATGATTGTCTGATATTTTCTGTGGAAGAAACCTGATTTTCATTACTTGTATATTTTCAAAAGAAAGGAACTTACACAAACATTTCTGAAAAGTATGTTCTGATGCCATTCTGATAGCATTTAGGGCTGAGCTAAAACTATGCATTAATATAGCTGTGAGATTGGAAGAAGAGACCAATAGATCTCCTTATCAGCTCTTATAAATTAAATTTTATCTTTGTGTGAACTGAGTATCCTGAGTAGTTAGCTAAAGTGGAACTTCTCAAAAGAGTATCAAGAGAATCTTGATACAAAGACACTGAGATGAAGAATCCAATGCTGTTCTTAGCTGATCAATAATATTAACATGACCTCATTGCCAGCTTAATTAATTAGAGATTGATATCTAGGACCCTCTGTCTTTTTAGTATGCTGTAGAGTGAATACCCTGAAAGAATAGTACCCACACAAAATAATGAAGGAGGACAGTATATTTTTGTACGGCTTATCCAGATGGTATAAAGACAACCAGTAAATTGGGAAGGGCTCACCTGTCACTGATGGTCGAGGATTGCCTGGAACTCTGCATGAGAGGGATCTCCATCAAGAGATCCTTTCCCAGTGGTGGTCAGCCCTTAAATGGGGTCTGGGAGAGGTGGAGTCAGACTCCACCCCTTCTGGTCACACAGGTGCACTGCCTTCACCTGTGCTCCTGCAGCTGACTCAGTGCTTGTCTCGGGTGATCAATCAGTGGTTCNTGGTTGGTCTAGATGATCTTAGAGGCCTCTTCCAACCTTAATGATTCTATGATTGTCTGATATTTTCTGTGGAAGAAACCTGATTTTCATTACTTGTATATTTTCAAAAGAAAGGAACTTACACAAACATTTCTGAAAAGTATGTTCTGATGCCATTCTGATAGCATTTAGGGCTGAGCTAAAACTATGCATTAATATAGCTGTGAGATTGGAAGAAGAGACCAATAGATCTCCTTATCAGCTCTTATAAATTAAATTTTATCTTTGTGTGAACTGAGTATCCTGAGTAGTTAGCTAAAGTGGAACTTCTCAAAAGAGTATCAAGAGAATCTTGATACAAAGACACTGAGATGAAGAATCCACTGCTGTTCTTAGCTGATCAATAATATTAACATGACCTCATTGCCAGCTTAATTAATTAGAGATTGATATCTAGGACCCTCTGTCTTTTTAGTATGCTGTAGAGTGAATACCCTGAAAGAATAGTACCCACACAAAATAATGAAGGAGGACAGTATATTTTTGTACGGCTTATCCAGATGGTATAAAGACAACCAGTAAATTGGGAAGGGCTCACCTGTCACTGATGGCCGAGGATTGCCTGGAACTCTGCATGAGAGGGATCTCCATCAAGAGATCCTTTCCCAGTGGTGGTCAGCCCTTAAATGGGGTCTGGGAGAGGTGGAGTCAGACTCCACCCCTTCTGGTCACACAGGTGCACTGCCTTCACCTGTGCTCCTGCAGCTGACTCAGTGCTTGTCTCGGGTGATCAATCAGTGGTTCAGGCTGTGATTCAACAGTTCCTACACAGTATGCCAAGTGGAAAACATTAGGAAGTAACACATGTGCTGCTTAGGTCCCTATTTATCTGCCATTCTTCAATGTGAAAAAAAATAATAATAATTAGAACTATTGACTGGGTATGTAGAGTAAGTCCATTTTAATAATCTCAACTACTCAGTAATAACCAGGAACTGGAATCTAAGGAAATATGTCTTACTGTTAAGACTTCTCTCCCCTGAGATAAATGCAAATGAAGCCATACTGCTTGGTCTCTCAGGCCAGCCCTTGCTCTAACTCTCCTTTTAACTTCCAGGAGGTTTTCAGGACAGTAAAGTTTCTCTGAATCCCAAAATGTTTTGGCTACTTGAAAGATACGCCCTGTGATATGCTGAAGCTCCCTGAGTGTGAACAAATAGCTCTCTGAACCAAGAAGGCCTCCAACTGATTCATGTCTCAAGGCCCAATTCCTCTGTGAACTGGCAAGGATTAAGTTCACAGCATGGCTCCTTCTGTGCCTAATGACATGTGTCATCTCGGGAATATCCCTGATGCCTCTTCAGCCCAGACAGATAAGGTTAAAACTGCCAAGAAACTGAGGACAAGGGATAACTGCCATGCCACGCACAAGAGAATGTGATCACATGGAACCTCCCCACGACTCTAACGTGGAAAGAATCTGTCCCTTTTGATTTTGGCATACCAGAGCCTGAACCTACAGGTCTCAAAGGAGGATCTTTCTCTTTCCCGATGTATTCTCATCCATATTGGTCATTTTAAGGCTATGACACTGCAGTAGACACAGGTTTAATGTTTAAAGAAGCCACTGCAAATTTCTCGGGGTTTATTTAGAGCTTGCTGAGTTCCCTGTATAAATTAGAGCAGCCTCAGGGACCCAAAACTTGCCAAGTCTGAATTCTCAGTCTTGCAAATGGCAGAAACTGTGACACAAGGCAGAAGGCACCAAAGCTGTAATGATCTTCCTCAGGGTGTCAATTACATTTGCTGTTTGCCTTACAGCACATGTAGGTGATTACAGTGTGAAGGCCAGGATACATTTGTTTAATGTATCCTTGAACTCTATTACATTTTCCACTCATCTTGCTAGAGCCTTATCTTCATTTACACTCCTTCCCATATGCCTCAAGCCGTTCTTTGTTACAAGACCGACCTGACCCCGTTGTATCCAAAATGTCAGTGAATTAAATCACATTTTTATACTTTTCAACTCGAACACTTATCTCATGATGCACATAACAAACAGATAATGAGATCTGCATTTTATTAGACACACTACTGGTGCCAACTGATGCTTAACTATTAGGCAGAACCATTTTGCTGCTCGCACTTACAATTACATTATTTTTCTCTGTGGAAGGATAGCTGTCAGTTGATCTAACTTATTCTAAATGTGTAGTAGAGTCTTCTCCTTTGCATTGCTTACAGTCCTACCGAGGAATTTGGGCATACTTCTGTTCTTTTTACCTATAAGAGAAAGGATTTTCCCATAGTTCCAGTTCTCTGCAGTGTAATCATTCTGCCTCCTGTACTTTGTGACAGTTTTCCTGAGCTTTTTCTGAGTCAAATTCAAAAATCACCTTCTTAGCTCTAAGTATATCCTTGAAACCTGCTTATTTTTGTAGGACTAATGTGCACATGTGAAATTAAACACCATCTTGAATGAGGATGTGTTATGCTTTGCATGTATATGCTTATAATTTTGATTCACACCATGCTCAGATTGACCATACGATAAAATCCCCGAAGTGTGACCTAAGTGATGCAAATATTGAGCTCCATCACAAGGTACACCAAGGTCTGCCTCCCCAGAAGAGCTGTCCCTTGCTTTGGGTGTGAAGTCACACTCACAAACAATCCAGCTGGTAAGAAGCAGGGTTACATTCCCCTCACTGGTTTTGTGTGCGTACCTCTGTTCTGCTTCAGTGCAAAGGAAGGAAGACAGCAATATAGGAAAGTGAATCTAACTTGTTTTACACTAAGCTAACAAGAGCAGAAGCATATATGTCATTATGTGCTGCATCTCAATTTACAGAGGGTAATTTCTCCTAATAGGCCAACTTAATTGCCTGTGGAACGTACTTCAGAGGCTGGTCTTGCTCTTCGTACAACAAAAACTCACCCATGTCTCTCCTGATTCTGAAAGGGTAAAGGAGAGGGGTCTTAAGATTTTCTAAGTGGTACAGAGGATTTAGAGAGCTGGGATTTATACATTTTAGTTTTATTAACTCATAATAATAATTCTCCCTGAAATCAATGGAAAAGGTACAGTCAGAACAATGGGTTGTTTAGGAAGATCTATTTCTTCACCTATTTCACTGATGCTCACTGAAAACAGCTGCCATAAATTTGTAGAATGAATGCTAGACACCTTCATGGCTAACTCTATTGACACAGGCAAGCCTTTGCACTAACCCTCACCTGTCCAGCTGATATTTATCAACCATTGTTTGCAAGAAGCATCTTAATGAATTCCTTGCGATTCTCCACAATCCATGATGATCTTTTGAATCACTTGCTATTAATTTGATGCTGTAATGCAGTGTTTAATGGAGCATGTCTCTCAATGGGCAGCAGGGATTCTCTAGGGCAAGGACACTGGGATTTATGGATCCTTAGAATCACAGCTGTCATAAAAACAGAAAAGCTGCAAGAAACCTTTACGGAGATGGAGAACGTGACCTGTGGCAGAGACCATTTGTCTTTGTGACTCTTCCCCACTGTGTACCAAGCCAAGACTCCACTACAGACTGACACTGAGACTGGCTGTGCTGCAACAGGGATAATGGCAGAAGGACAGAGCTATGGTGACTGGAGGTCAGCCCAGGCAGGAGGGATGGGGAGCACAAGTGTGTGTGGGCAGTTCGGCAAGGCTGAGGTAGTGCTTGGGAGCCCAGGCTGAGCGATAGGAGCTGTCATGTGTGTGTTGGTTGGAGGGCTTTAAAACATCAACATCTTAATTATTTTTTTTCCCATGTTTCTATTCAGTTAGTGGTTGTGATTACAAAATGCCATTTATAACCTACATGCCAAGTCAGTTGCTAGTAGTGATGTTTAAAGCTGACCATGTTAACTATGCTCACGCTCAAGGAGCAAAATAAAGGAGAGGCATTAGCATACAGTGAAACGAAGACAGAGAAGAGTGTGGACGAGGAAGGACGCTGGCTGTGAAGACGTATCAGGGAGGAGTCCTTTTACAAAACACAGCAAGATTTATTTGTTTCCAAAATAAGGCTCATCTTAATTTATAATTTCTGAACCAACTTTTGTGCAGATGGATTACACCTTCTTTAATGAAGACATCCTATGAAGTGTGATTGCACAAGACTCTCAAATAACTTAGTGGCATCAGAATGAAAGATTCGGACTAAATTTGCTTTGAAATTCTGTAGGGAAGTCATATTTTTGGCTCCTTTAGTAGCTGAGATCAGACCCACTGTTGAAACCTGATGAGCAGTAAGTGCTGTAGCTCACAGGCTGTGGGTCCAGCATCTCTGCAGCACAGGATACCAGTCCGGACTCAGACTGACAAACATCCACAAAACACATAAATAAATAAAAGATCAGCTATTTTGTAATAAAACACATTGCCAGACGATTAAGGAGGGTCTGACAACATTTTTCTGTCAAAGCAATAAATACTGGCTGTCAAAAGTAACGATGCTGCTATTAAAAATCCTTGCAAAGAAAAAAAACAATGGAGACACATATATACAATTACTTCCATCCCATGGGCTCAGAAAATGTTACAGCTGTAACAGCAAGAGGCTGCTTCATCAGGTGCCTGCTGAAGTAGAAGGAACCGAAATAATGTTTGGGGACCTCTAAAAACTTCCGTCTGTTCAAATAGCTGGAAAGGTTTGCTGTCATTTGCCTGTGATAGGTATGGTGAAAAATTAGGAGGAGGAAAGCATTCCACAGCTGGAAGGAAGTGGCACGTGAATATGAACCTGAGACACCCATCAGCCATACCCAGGCTGAAAAATCCGAACAACCACTGTTTTCTATGCCATATAAGTGAGAGGGATGTGGCTGCAGCTGCTCAGAGGTCTCCAGGGAAGAATGCAACAACCAATGGCAATAAATAAATTAGACTATCAGGGTGGAAAAAAAGGAATCACCCACTGAAGATATCATTTGATGGCTGAATTGTGTGGTTTCATTTTTGCACACACAGACAATTTGTTAAGGTAACAAAATCAGTCTTGAATGCTAATGACAGTGATGGTTTGGAGATAAGGTATCAAATCAAGGAAGGTCTGGGCTTGTCAACGTGCTGCCAAGGAGCCAAGTGAAGCAGAATACGAAAGGACGGAGGCATTTAAAAATATATATATTGTTGAAAAAGTGCTGTCCTGGAAAACTATTTGAGTGATTTCCGTCCTTATTGTTGTAAATGAATCTTAAGGTATTTTGTCTCTGGAGTTCTGACAGAATGTTTCCAGACCATGGATGGACTTATTTATATAAACGTTCAAAAATCTACCTGTCTGAAGGAAGCAGAAAGGTAACCTGGAAAACAGCATGCAACAGGAAAAGCCACGTTCAGGCTAACGCAGTCACAGCCTTTCTGTAGCTTCACACCTATGCAAATTATCTGCCAAAATGCATAACGCTCAGGATAAACAAATCTCTTCCACAACTTGGCATAAGGAAAAAAGCCTGAACTGCAATGATAATTGAGTTTTAGAGACCCATCCATTCCCTGTCATCGTGCCATCTGTCTGCCTGGCAGAGCCCTGAGAGTTTGCATTGGCAGCTTTGATTGCCAGAGCTCATGTAATAAGTTGGAGATACCTAGACTTCACACACGGTTTCTTATTATTTTTCTATAGACCTGCTATTCTGGAAGATGCATAGACCCACAGGGCACTGTATGCTCCTAGAAGCATAATATACTTTGACATTTTTTAACTTACAAAAAATAAATAAATCAGAATTACGGATAATTTTCAACAGTGATCTGCAACCTGCAGACACTAACTCCATCAGAGGTAGGAGAGTGGCACAGCTCCCAGGGACTGACTACAGGTACGGAATATTACAGATGCGGGTATATATAGGTGTGAAGTATTTGCTATCAACAGAGAAACACATGAAGGCTGTGGAAGCCTTATGAGGGCAGCACCCCCTGAGGCAGGCCCCCGAGTTATTGCATCGCTGTCACAACTGCTCACTGCAAAGTACCTCTGACTAAAAGCCAATCTGACACCTAGCAACTCCGCGGATTCCCCTGAAATTACACAGATGACTAATGTTGGCCCTGAAGGTATGAAAGGAAGGATAAAATATTTATATTTCATTTATTTACACAGAGTGCAACCCTAATGGTGGCAATGAATGATGCGGGAGCTGCCCGTAAGACTTTCTGAAGTTATGTTCCATCTTTCACTATCAACACATTTTATTTTCTTTTCCTAAGCAAAAGCTAAAGATTAATTCCAACAGGAGTTAACTCATGTTAGGTGGAAGGTCGGTAAACACTCCTGGCAGAGCACTTACTGAGAAAAACATGGTACTTTGGGTACTGAGTCCATCCTCCCTTCAGGCTGTCCATGTAATGGATCATGGACAAACACAAGGCAGACTACATGAGACGACTTTGCTGTTGGTAAGACAGATACACGAAGAGGCTGCTCTGTAAACACCTTCTTTTCTTGTTCTGCTTTGCCCTTACTGCAAATATTAAACATTAGATATGTCACTCAATGCATACGAATGGTGATAATTCTTAAAGGAAGGCTTGCCCTAAGCTGAATTAGACCTGCCATGAGAAGCTGAATGAGGAACACAGTTTTCAAGCCAAAGAAAAAGAACTTCCATTTACTGTTTTCATTTCTGCATCAGACTTTTCAAAGTTCCTCCCGAGCATCTACAGCAGGAGAGCCCAGCTGGGCAAAGGGGTCTGTCCCAGGGACACTGGGAACTGGGGCACTCAGGTCCTCCTTGTTCCTGCCCTGAGGCACTTGTACACCCCCAAAGCGTCCTACACAGCTTCTACACACTGGAACTGCTCTACTTCACAGAATGTAACTACGACTTACTGGAAGAGGGTGACTTCATTTTTCAGTTGCTGTGGCACTTGGCTGTTGGAAATGCTTGGGTAAATCCATGTTCCCCTAAACGTGTCATTCCTAAACAGCTTCAGCAGAAGAGAGAGCTACCCCAAACAACCAGCCTCTTGGCAATTAAATACTCATGTTGGATATGAGGCATCAGGATTCAAGCTTGTAGTCTGAGCTGGGACGCTCTGAACCTTTATGTCCTATGACCCAAGTAAACGCTTTAACTCATGGACCATTACAGATGGAGGGAACCTCTTAGCCTGCTTCCCAACTCCAGCTACTGCTCTGGACCTGAGAAAGTGTTCATGAAACAAATAAGACAGAAAGATGAAAACTTCATAAAAACTAGTGCATGTCCATGAAAAGCTCTGGTTCAGCATTCCTCCTCTCATCCCAAAACTGCCTTCCTACCACTACAGGACAGTGAAATCCAAACCAAGGCAGAAGTGGGGCATCACAAGTCTATCACAACACATGCCTGAAGATCTTGGCTTTGGAAAGCCTAGAGTGATAATCCGAAGTGTGGATGGGCTGTGAGGGTGTGAGAACAGCCTTGCATTTGGGGTATTTTACATTTTGTAAGTTTTGCCTTTACAGGAAAGGAGTGGGCGGCGCGCGAGTGTGTTCAGAAAGCATGTCTGGATGTAAAATGAGCATGCTGGAAATGAGAAACATTAAATGAAATTTAATTGGTGACTACCTGAGTTTTAGAAATGGCGCTGACAGGTTGCACACTTACTGAGCAGCCTGGCTGGGAGCTGAGCAGAGCTTTCAGTGCTGATGTATGCATAAAGTGAGTACGCATGTTTCTTAAAAGCTTAACCCAGCAGCACCACCTCCCCCGTAGCCTTAAGTTTATTCATCAGGTTTGCTCAGAAAAAAACAACACCTCCAGGGTCATTTCCTTTCACATTTCTGCCTGTTTTAAGTGCAAAGGTTCAAGAGATCTGAATACAGATTGACAGTAAAAGTCTACTCATCCCGTCCTCACAGGCAGGAACTAGTTGGACATTCATATAGGAACTGGCTCTGCAGTGACTGTGCCTGGGGTTCCCACTCAGCCTCCAATTATCAGCACATTGGGATGTTTTGAATTGGAAGGTGCCTTCAGCAGACGGTGCAAAGTGTTGGATCAGGGCAGTCCTAGATGTGAATATAGAGTGGGAGATGAACTCCTGGAGAGCTGCCCTGCAGACTGCCCTGCATTTGAAGGTCCTGGTGAGCGAGAGGACATGAGACAGCAGTGTGCTCTTGCAGCCTGGAAGGGCAATGGTATCATGGACTCCATCAATAGAGGGGTGGCCAGCAGGGAGGGGGAGGGGACTGACCCTCTCTACTGCGCCTTTTGTAGGCCCCATCTGGAGTTCTTCATTCAGGCCTGGGGCCCCCAGTACAAGAAGGATGCGGAGCTGTCATAGTGGATCCAGAGGAGGGCTACAAAGATGATTAGAGAGCTGGAGCACCACTTCTATGATGAAAGGTTGAGGAAGTTGGAATTGTTTAGCTTGGGGAAGGCTCCAGGAAGATCTCGCTGCAATCTTCCAATATTTGAAAGAGTTTACAAGCAGGAGGGGGACCAACTTTTTATGCAAGCAGATAGCAGAAGGCCAAGGGGAATGGATTTAAACTGAAAGAGGGGACGTTTTGGTTAGTTGTTAGAAAGAAATTCTTCATTCAGAGGGTGGTAAGGCACTGGCACAGGCTGCCCAGAGAACTTCTGGATGCCCCATCCCTGGAGGCATTCAAGGCCAGGTTTGATGGGTTCCTGGGCATAGTCGTTGGCAACTAGGTGATCTTTGAGGTCCCTTCCAGCCCAAAGCAATTCTGTGATCCTATGATATGGCATCTGGTTACAAGCAGCATTTAATGGTCTCCACTAGAGGGAATCCACTAACTCTAACTAACCAGTGTCACTTTGAGTTCCCCAGCACCATCCTTGAAACTGTGAGATAATCCTGACTTTGCAACCTAGACCTTTTTCTTCTGAGTTTCATAGATGAGATTATTCTACAAACACTACCAAATTTCTACTGATCCCAAACCTTCACTCACATGATAGGTAACAACCATTCTGAGGAAATTAATGTGTCAAGCAAACAGCAGCTGGTCTTTGATAACAACAACATTCAGTAACTTCCCAGCATCTGGGGCATTAAGCCTCGTTACCTAAGGATTACAGAATCAGAGCTGTGGAATGCCCTGAGGTGGGAAGGACCACTGGGGAGCACTCAGTCCAACTCACATTAAAGAAAGACCCTCTTCAAAGTGCTAACACAGCCTGTACAGCTGTATAGGGTTCTTCCATATCTTTCTTTCAGGAGAAGAATTTTATACATACATATATACATGTCTTTATTTGTCTACAATTCCTATTTTCAATTAGTACTCAACCAACCCATTCAACTCCAGAATCTGCTAATACATATTTTAAAAGTTCAGTAAGCAAGATAATGAAAATATGAATAATTTTTTCATTAGGACATAATGTAGTTTTACTTCTTCAGATTTAATACGTTTTAATTTCCATTTCCCTTTAAATGCAATTTTTGTATTTGTTCCTGAAGCAAAGAATAACATATTTTCTATAATTTGTGCTTAATTCTGTGAATTATGGGCTTCATAAGATTCTCCAGGAAGGACCCACACTACAAAAACCTCTCAGTGCCAGCAGTTGCTAAGTGTTCTGATCAGTTGAATGATAGTCAAGGACATCTGGCACCTTGCAAACCTGGAATTTTAAATCAGGAGGCTTTTATGAAAGCAAACAAACCTCGCCTGTCCTTTGAATCATAAGTATGGAAACTAGCCATTCCAAACTGTCAGTATTCATGGGCACAAAAGACAAAATAACGATCTCTCCCCTGAAAAGATGGCAGTATACTTCTGAAATTATGTTCCAATCCCTAAAGCTACATCCGTTCAAACAGCAAAACCAGACCAGGTCCTATTTCCTGGCTCTGAGGACAAATGTCACAGCACAGCGTGAGTCCGTTTGGGCAGATCCCCCTTCCACCAAATCAAGGTGACCGCCTTCAGACCGCTTACTGGGCTCGGGGCTTTCCCCACACTGCATTCCCAACCCCGTTTAGGGGCTGCCTGTGAAGCTGCACACAGCACAGCATGCATTGGGTACGCCTCACGGCATCACCTTCATTTGGCTTTTCTCTCCCGACTCTCTGAAAGTGCAGTTCAACAGCAAGTGTCACTGCCCCCATTTCCTAACGCTGCTGCAATTCCCTCTTCCCACGGAGCTGTCCTGCCGATGCGGGCTGCGGGTGCTGTGCGTTGGCACCTGCTCTTGTCCCGTACCCGGTGACAGCAGATCCTACCTGGAAGCCCTTTAGAGCCCTCGGTGGGGCCGTCCGGAGCAGCAGGGTGCCCAGGTAGGCACAGCTCTGCCGAGAGCTGCCCAGGCTGGAGCCTGCATGGAGCTGGTGCGCAGGAAACCTGCTCGGTGCGTTCCTATTCTGCTTTCCGCTCCGAGGCCCAGAATCCCGCTTCTCATCTCAGGCAAGTGAAATGCCCATGCAGCAGTTAATAGGAATAGCGGAGAAAGAGAGATTACCGCTAAGAAAGGGCTCTCCTATTGCTAACAAGTTAGGAAACGCCAGAGCAGAAGTTCTCAAAGAATTAATCCCTCGACACAGATAAGCAAAACCACCAGCTGGCACGTTTCATACACATTATACGGAAGCCGTAACACTGCCGTGACATTCCCCAGCAGATCTTCAGCAGGACCCAGCTACGACGCAACCGGCACTCTAACTTTCCCCCTTTGCTATTAACACCCTACTCCCCACCGCTGGGAACCCACCCCCGGCGGGGACGAAGCCGCATCCCTCATGGCGCATCCCGGCTCGCTTCGCCCGCATCGCGCGGCTCCCGTGGCGTGGCGAGACCGGCGCCGTGCCATGACTAAGCACCCGGCCCGGGGCACTCACCTGCCCGCCGCCGGTTCCTCCGCCGCCGCTCCGCGTCCTTCGGCAGCGCCGCCCCGATCCGCCCCGATCCGCTCCGCCGGGGGGAGCCGCGGAGCCGCCGCTCCGCCGCCACCGGGGCGGGCGCGGGGCCGGGGGGTTGCCGTCAGCCGGCGGCTGCTGACGCACAGCTCTTCCTCCCGGGGATGAAGACCCCGGAGAAGGGCAGCGCGGAGCGGCGAGGGGCGGCCGGGGGCTCCGCGCGCTCGCGGTAGCAGCGAGGAGTCGCGGTGCTCAGCGCGGTGGCATGGACCGCCAGCTCAACATCAGCTGCCTCGGCGGTGCGACGCCGGATGCCAGTAACCGGAGCGGGTCGTCCAGCGGGCTGCAGGGTGGCGGGGCGCAGCTCTCGGTCTTCAGCGTGCTTGTCCTCACCCTCCTGGCCATGCTGGTGGTGGCCACTTTCCTGTGGAACGGCTTGGTCCTGGCCACCATCTTCCGCGTGCGCACGTTTCATAGGGTGCCCCACAATTTGGTGGCATCCATGGCCATCTCCGATGTGATGGTGGCAGCCCTCGTCATGCCCCTGAGCTTGGTGCATGAGTTGTCAGGGCGGCGGTGGCAGCTGGGTCGCTCGCTTTGTCAGGTGTGGATCTCCTTCGACGTCCTGTGCTGCACCGCCAGCATCTGGAACGTCACTGCCATCGCCCTCGACCGCTACTGGTCCATCACCCGGCACCTGGAGTACACGCTGCGCACCCGGCGCCGAATCTCCAACGTCATGATCGCGCTCACCTGGGTGCTCTCCGCCTTCATCTCCCTGGCCCCTCTGCTCTTCGGCTGGGGAGAGACTTACTCAGAGGACAGTGAGGAATGCCAGGTGAGCCAGGAGCCTTCCTACACCATCTTCTCCACCTTCGGGGCCTTCTACCTGCCCCTGTGCGTGGTGCTCTTTGTCTACTGGAAGATCTACAAGGCGGCCAAGTTTCGCATCGGATCTCGGAAGAGCAACTCCATCACCCCCGTCTCACCAGATGCCCTGGAGGTAGGTCACCTGGCTTACAGTTGTGCTCTAGGGAACTCTTAGGAGCAGCAGGGCTGAGCTGCTTCCAGGGTGTCAAGGAATGGGATCCCATCCCAGCTGGGAGGATCAGCTGGTGAGCAAATGGGACCTGAGGAGGTTTTGGATTTGCCCACGCAAAATATCTTTGCAAGTCCTTCGTGGGTTGTGTCTGTTCATCCTGAGCATGGTGATTGTGCACTGTAAAGGTTTCTTGAGGGGAAAGAAGGAAAAGTATTTTAATTGTGTCACCTTCCTCGTTAAGAACTCTTAGTGTATTTGAAGAAGGCAAGACTTGTGTGCGTGGCATGTGGCTGTGTGCCTGTCTTACTGATCTGTAATGTCTTACTGATGGTAGATGGGGAAATAATCTTCTTGTGATATGTGAGCAATTCTACGTACACATATGTCTCTGTTGGCCCAGGTCACCCTCAAGAGGGTCACAGCCCCAGCCTCACTCCAACCGGAGCGTGACGTAGATGGTTTGCATTTCCCTGTGCCTTGGCTGCTTACCTGCTGTGTGCAGGATCAGCCGGCTGAGACGCATACGGTGCGACTTGTGTTTGTCTTTGGCAGATAAAGGAAGCTGCCCAGCAGCCACAGATGGTCTTCACTGTCCGGCATGCCACGGTTACGTTCCAGACAGACGGAGACACGTGGAGAGAGCAGAAGGAGAGGAGAGCTGCCCTCATGGTGGGCATCCTCATTGGAGTCTTCGTGCTCTGCTGGATCCCCTTCTTCATCACGGAGCTCATCAGCCCACTCTGCTCCTGCGACATCCCACCCATTTGGAAGAGTATTTTTCTATGGCTAGGCTATTCCAATTCCTTTTTTAATCCCCTCATTTATACTGCTTTCAACAAAAACTACAACAATGCCTTCCGGAACCTATTCTTTAGACAGCACTGAGCAAGGCAAGATTTCTCAGCCCCAGGAGGCTATTCTCAACTCTCAGTGGAACTTAACAAACTCCTGAGGAAGCTGAGAACCACAGATGCTGTGGTGATGCTAAGGATGCATCCCCATGGGTACGTCCCAGCAGTGGCCCCCATTCCTATGCAGTTGCTATTTTTCATGAAAGAGCATGCGAGGATTTCTCCAGCCAGCAGCAAAGCGTTCTGCCTCCGGTGCCCCACTGCTTTCCTCCTCCCTTCACAGTGATGCTCTTGGGACATTGGGGTGGCAGTAATGGTGTGGTGATGGCTTCTGAGAAAGGTTCCTATTTGAAACTCTGTTGCGGCTCACTGCTGGTCTCCTGGAGCATTAATCAGCTTTGTCTCATGTGCAAAGCTGGGAGCCTTCAGTGTCAGGGCAGTTGATGACTGTGGATGAAACTTGACATTGAACAGACAGTTTGTCAGAGCTTTTGCTGGTAGAGATTGTTAGGTGCTTGTGTTTGAGAGATTATCACCTTGTTAAAGGGTTAAAAGCAGACTCCCAAGTACAAAGCCCTTTTTCACATCAACAACAGATTGTGCTGTTTGTTATTCTGTTCCATATAGCAGGTTTTTTAAAAAAATATATTTATTGTGAAAGCTTAATGCATGGTATACACAGGAATGAGAAATAATGCATGGGAAATCCACCTGTCTCATTGCCTAACTGATAAGCATCTGCTTCAGACTTTTACTTTACAAAACCCCAGCCATTCCTGGACTGTGAATGTTAAGTTTTGTGTCCGTGTTTGCCATTCTAAATCACAGATGTATTTTGAGCTGATGCGGGGCAGGTTTCCTGTAGTTGCAGGGGATACAAGGGGTGCATTTCAGATTTCCTGTCAATAGGAAGCTGAGTATTGGTATTTATGAGCATGATTCAGGTTCCCTTATTTCCATTTCTGAGCTCCCCGGTACAGAAAAGACAGGGATCTCCTTGAAAGAGTCCAGCAGAGGGCCACAAGGATGATAAAGGGTGTGGAACATCTCCCTTACTAGGAAAGGCTGATAGAGCTGGGGCTGTTCAGCCTTGAATAAAGAAGACTCGCGGGAACTGATCCTCATCTATAGGTATCTATGGAGCAGGAGGCAAAGAGACGAGGCCGGACTCTTCCCAGCAGTGTGTGGCGATAGGACAAGGGGAAATGGCCACAAACTGAAGCATAGGAAGTTCTGCACAAATGTGTGTGGGAACTTCTTCACAGTGCAGTGACGGAGCACTGGAGCTGCACAGAGAGGTGGTGGAGTCTCCTCTGGAGATGTTCAGGACCCACCTGGATGCCTACCTGTGCAACCTAGACTAGGGAGCTGCTTTGGCAGGGGGATTGGACTCGATGATCTCTAGAGGTCCCTTCCAACCCCTACAGTTCTGTGATTCTGTGATTCATTTGAGTCAAAGCAAAGACCCCATTTAATTTCCATGGGAACTGGACTGCAGACACAGGGCAGCTAATGATGGGCACTGTTTCATTCTGGAAGCAGAACCAACCCATAGATGTGCTCTGCTGTGAGGCCCAGAATTAAATAATTCTTTTGCCCCCCTACAGCTATTTCTGCCTGGTGGCTGTTGCTCTGTGGCCTCTCTACCTTCCCTTGTTGCCCACATGGCTGGCGACATTTCACTCCTCGAATTAGAATTACACGCTTTGTACTGTGCTGCTGAAAGACTGACAGGCCTCCAGATAAAGAACAGCACTATTTTTAACTAGCACTTCTTAAGGGGCAACCACTGAAATCAGATTGGAACTGGAATGACATGACTTGGTATCGGATCTCTCAAGAAGAAGGGATAAAAGGGAAAAATGTCTATAAATCATGGGAAAGTTCCCTGGTGATGGATAGGATTAGTTCTTATCCTTAGTGGATCATGAAACATCAGAAGTTGAAATTGTCACTGGTCCTTTAAACAAGTCAAAAATCCTGTTAGAACTGTTAAAAAAAATCCCTTTTTCATTTCTTATCTTGAGACAGGTACAAATGGAAGCAGAGGTCAAGGTGCTACCAAGCCTTGCAGCCCTTCCAGGGCCAAACATCCATCAGGAGTGACATAGATGCAGCTGATCCACCTCCAGGCAAGAGGAGAGATAAGGTGGTCCTTGAGATCTTTTTTAACATTACTTTATAAAAGTCTGTTCAAAACATTGGGTAAAACCTTACTGTCACTGAAGGCAGTGGACAAATTCTCAGTGAATTCAAGTGAATTGGAATTTTACCCAATCATAGAATTGTAGGGGATAAAAGGGACCTCTAGAGATCATCTAGTCCAGCCCCCCTGCCTAAGCAATGTCTTGTCTTGTAAAACCATAGTTTCAGTGTTAATTAATTCAAGAAGATGGGCAGAATGGGAACAATCTTATCCTAATTCCGTGAGATAGTCTTGGCTCTGCACTAGCCAGGGAGCAACCTCCCCACGGTTTATAAGAGACTGTATCATTTCTTTATTTCATGAAGTAAGGCAGTGTTCTTTTTGATGTATCAAAAACTGTGATAAACTCTTGAGCTGCTTTTCCTGTGAAGGTATAAAAGTTACACTGCTTTCTCTGGACAGCTCTTCACCAACACAAAGTTGTACTTTTTGGGAACTTAAGTGCTTTTGTTGAGTGAAGGGTTGTTCATCCAGAAATACTTCCTTATCCAGCTATATGCAGCTCAGGTAGTGGAAGCTGCGTAGTCATTTTCAGCAAAGCCTGTAAGCAGAAGATGTTTCGTCTGTACAACACTCCTCTGAAATACAATCCATATACTTCTAAAACTATCACAGAATCATAGAGTGGAAGTGACACTTAAAGGCCATCTAATCCAACTCCCTGCAGTGAACAGGGGCTCCTACAGCTCCATCAGGTGCTCAGAGCTCTGTTCAGCCTGACCTTGAGTGGCTCCAGGGACGGGGAATCCACAGCCTCTCTGGACAACCTGTGCCAGTACTTCACTACTCCTACTGTTAAAAAAAAACTTCTTCCTTATATCCAATCTAAATCTCCTCTCTATTCGTTTGAAACCATTTCCCCTTGTCCTATCACCACAATCCCTGCTCAAGAATCTGTCTCCTTCTTTTTACAGCCTCTTTAGATATTGTAAGGCCACTCTCAGGTCTTCCCACAGCCTTTTCTTCTCCAGCTCTCTCAGCCTGTCCACATTGGAGAGGTGTTCCATCCCTTGGATCATTTTTGCAGCCCTCCTCAGGACACAGCCCAGCAGCTCCATGTCTCTCCTGTGCTGAAGACTCCACATCAGGATGCAGTACTCCAAGTGAAGCATGTGAGATTTTCCTTAGGCCTGAAGCACAAGAAATAACTTCTGAGCTAAATAGCACTGGGTAAAAATTACTTCAAATACACTATATTAAACAAGTAGGTGTCTATGTCACTGGTATCGTTTTTAGTTGTTAGGCCACCATGGCAACAATTTCAGCACAGAAGTGTGGACCATTTGGGAGGCTGGACATTACCCCGCTGTTTTAACCAAAACCATCATGTTTATACAGCCTCATGTCTGGGCTGTGTCCATCTCCATTTTAATTTGCTTCTGGGTGAGTAGTGCAGATTCTTTGTCATTCTTGCAGTGGGATTCTTGCACAGGTCATGGAATAAACTGCATGTTCAGCTTTATACCCCGTGTTAAGTAGACAAAACTGAGATCAATGGGAAAGACACCTACCTCTGCTGCATCTTGGTGTCTGGGATGAAGCTCTCCTTCCTTATATCCTGTGTTTATTCATGCTATGCCTTAAGTGGTGATGAGGAGACGAAGGAGAATTATAAAATGACACTAAATATTTCTAATTTGTCCATAGTTGCAGGTAATCCAGTCCTGGTGCACACTGCATCCACATCTATACAACAATCCACATCCCATACAATCCTTACTGATCTTCTGCAAATAGCAGCTTCCAGCTGGCCCCCAGACTTGTTCCTTTGATTCTACACATAAGCAGCAGCTCCATTTTGGGCCAATTCCTACAGCTTGAGACTTAAGACCATTGGCTTTTCTTCTAAATACCATTCCTGTAATGCAGTGTGATCACATAGGAAAAATATCAGTATTTCAGAGACTGTGCTGAAGATTCACATCAAAACATGCAGCTATGATCAGAGCATGTAAAGCAGCATAAAGCAGCCTTGACTTCTGATCCTGGCTCTGAGGCTTTTCACAAAAAGCTATTCAGATACATGTGCTGAGCAGGCTCCCAGAGACCCAGACCATGTTTAAAGGTAGACATAACCCCAGCTTCAAAGAATGTGTCTTATACCTTCTTGTTCCCAGTTATTAAACAGAGTCAGCGATGTGAAGAGATCTACCTCACTGAGGGATTGTGAGGATTAATTAGTAAATGTTTGTCATGTACCGGATGTGGAACACTCTGGTTTGAATGCCAAGGTGCATTAAAGATCGGGTTCCTATTTAATTTCTTTGAACAACATTATTGCCCATTATTATTGACTTTCCTATGCAATTTTAATAGCCGTATAATACTTTCTGAAAAGATTTAACTAACCTTCTACACCTCTGATGAATTCATTTCCCTGTCTGTGTCCTGACAGCTCAACAAACATCTGCACAGAGCCACTGGCTGCAGCAGCCACGTGTGCTGTGCGCTGCCTGCTCAATGCAACTCTGGTTAAGGCCCAAGGAGCAGTGACTCTGCAGGCAGCCTGCAGCCCCACTTCTGCGTGTAGGGAAAAGGAAAGGCCATGAAAGAACTCTCTTGGAATAAATGGCAGTCAGCTGAGCACCTTCCTCCTGTGCTCCTTGAGGAAGGCACGGTGCTCAGGTGACATCGGGATGTGCAGCCACACAGCCAGGTGACTTCAATTCCCTGCCAGGTGACTTCACTTCCCATTAATTCACCTGGATTTTTCCTAAAGATTACCTCTGAAAGCCTTTTAAACTGGCACTGACAGCTGAAACCAGTGGGTTTATGGAAGTAAAGTAGCAGGCAATTAAGGAAACGCCAGCTGACAGAGGTAATTAATGACTATTAGATCCAACAGTCACTGTGGTGAGGTGCGACTGACAAAGTGTCAAAGTGATTGTTGTGAAGTAGTGATTTTGGCTGCTTTGTGCATTAAGGGCGTGTCACCACGTTCCCCTTCGGTTCCTGTACCCACAGAGCAGATAGCAGACATGCAGGGATCATAATGAGGGTGCCATGAATGCTCCATGTGGAGCAGAGGGGTTAAACACCTCCAGCAAATCTGTGTCCCCACTACACTATGCTGAACATCACCAAGCTGACAGAATAGCCCTTGACTTCAAAGGAGGTGGCCGTAGAGCTGTTTAAATCACTGTTAATTTCACTAACACCTGAGTGCAGAGGACTGGATGAGAGCTGAAGTTGTGCCAGTGCTTTAAAAGTGCAGATGGAGAGAGCCAAATATTCCTAAGGCTAGTACTGTTACTGATTTACGGCTTGAAATTGATCCTTGGCATGAACGTGGAATTGCTGATAAAGGACTCAATGAATAAAAAATTACAAGAAATAAATATCATTAAAATAAATCACATTGATGTCTTTGTTTGACTGCAACATGTGGTTCATTGCAAATGGTGATATTAAGTATTCATCCTTTGGTAATGAACTTGTCTTGGTGACACTCAATACTTCCATGAAAAAAAGAAATCAATGTGTGGTTCAAACCACCCAATATTTGCTAATTGCAAACCAAAGGCTTCCCCTAACCATCCTAAAAGCGACACAGATTGGCCCTTCCTCCAGATCCCCCAGGCACTGCTGTAGTGCCTCATCCTGACCA
Organism: Odontophorus gujanensis; assembly: GCA_013399175.1. Classification (NCBI taxonomy): domain Eukaryota; kingdom Metazoa; phylum Chordata; class Aves; order Galliformes; family Odontophoridae; genus Odontophorus; species Odontophorus gujanensis. The sequence continues at coordinate 118,202 of VXAB01002419.1, read as the reverse complement.
GCACCTCCATCAGTGGGAGAAGCACCTCTGCATTGCCTGCCTGAGTCTGGGATCAACTCCAAAAGGTTTGCTTTGAAAATGAAGGGAAACGTTCCTCAACCTGCAACCCTGACTGCAGGATAACAGCCCCCCAGCTCCAGCCCCTCTGCTGGAGATGAAATGTTTGCTGCATCACTTGGGCATACATCCTGCCTGGTCCCTGAGTTGGCTGTGGAAGGTGGAAATCTCTGTCATCTGGTTAGAGGGACAGGAGGGGAAGGAAGAAGGGAAGCTCTAGACATCAGCAAGGGCTTCACATGTAGACCTTCTGGAACAAACAGAGCTATTTCCACTCCTAAAGAGCCTGCAGCACATAGACCTTCATGAAAATTAATGTAATCACCCCATGGTGCCCTCATAGAGCCTTCTATCCTGCCTTATAGAGTCCCCATGCTCCTGACAGTCAGTTTTATTGGGGAAAACCAGAGCCCCACACCAAGCTGATGGTCACGTCATGCCATGGCTTAGGTGCAGAGAGGTGGGGAAGAACAATTCTGATGCAATGCCAGTTTCAGGTCTTCCAGTGAGCACCGGAGCATATGGAGCCCCTCACACGGTGTCGGGAGGTGTGGGGCTGTGATATTTCTCTCTCCTCAGCTGCTCACCCACTGCCAACGACTGCAGGTGCATTAAGGCAGGGTGCTCGTGCTGGGGTGAATATTAAACAGACAGGAGGAGAGCAGCAGATGTGAAGTGCGAGGCAGCACTGGCACAGGGGATTGCTCAGTATCTGGAATGGGAGTGGAGGAGGAAACTGCAAGTTTGCAGTGTAAAATAATTCAGACTTTTTGGAGGGTTTTTACAAGAAGGCAGAGGCAGCACACAGCAACGCTGCTCTGCTTCCCACGGTTTGGCAGCACACACCTTGGCTTTGAGGGGAATTCGTAGCACATTACTCTGGCTGAAGCCTTTGGGCTACCTCACACGGTGTTAATAGTGGCTAACCAAAATGAAAGTCAGGGCTATTTCATATTGAAGCGAACATTTAGGCCTCCAGACAAGGTTATAAACAGCACAAACCCTTTAAATTCCTTCCGAGACCCCAGCATGGTTGGTGTTTGAATGCAGAACACAGCAAATAAGTCTTGAACAAAGCCTATTTGACAGCAGATCCACCATTGCTCCTCAGACCAGCTCCCACCCTCTGTGCTGTCACTGTATTTCCACCTGTCTCCAAGGCAGCAGTTACCCACCTGCAGGGAGCCTGCTTCTTCCAGGAATGAAATGAAATGTCTCATCCCCCCCCAGCCCCTTACCTAGCACTGCTGTGGCATTTTTTCCTTTTGAGGCACCCTCACAGAGAGCCTCAAACCCACTGGGGAAGTGTATTGGTCTTACCTGGCATGGTTTTGGCAGTGGGGGGCTGCCCCAGGTCAGAGACAGGTGCAGATGCCTCAAAAGGGACTCGGTGGTGCACAGAACTGAGCCATGGAGGAGCAAGCTGTCCACCTGCACCCACAGGAACCAAACAAAGCAGATCTCTGCGTGCAGTCACGGAGGAGCCCATGGTGCAGCAGTGGATGTGTCCTGGAGGAAATACCTGGAGATCCTCCACAGGAGCAGGGCCCAGACTGGAGCTGCAACCCATGGAGAGAGGCCCCTGTGGGACAGGAGGGCTGGGGGAGCTGATGCCCATGGAGACCTATGGAGCAGCTCCTGCAGGATGGGCCCCATGGTACAGCCCCATGTTGGAGCAGCTCCTCTGCGCCCAGTTCATCTCAGTGAGGTCAGGAGCTGAGTGTGCTCAGATCTGCTGGAGGTGGCAGCGCAGGGCAAGGAGAGACTGATTAGGTTTAATTTCCTCCCAAGGAGCAATATCGCCTTTATTGTTCCCAGTCCTTGAAGATGGGAAGCTATTTAGGCTTCTTTTATCTGAAGGGTAATGAAGCACCCCAATAACCTGATGACCCATGCCTCAGCACCGAGGGTGGAAGCAAAGTGTGCTCTGCCCTTGGGCAAGTACATGCAAGCTGTGTGGGATGCTGTGAGAAATGAGCAGTGTGTATGAGGTGTTTTGCACTTGGATGCTTGGCTTTGTGTAAGTATTTTCCTTTCTTCCTCTCTGCCACTCTTAAAGCAGCCCTCTGAACCAGATCAGACCCACTGGCCTCCTCCCACCAAGCAAACAGCACTGCATGCCTATATACACCCAGAAAAGTGCCCTTTTTGGGGCACAGTGATCAGCCCACACACACCAGAAAACATCACCCCAAATGCATAATTTTCCTACCAAACATACGTTGCATAAACAGACACACGCTTCATTTTGTTTTGTTTTGCTTTTCTTTCTCCTGTCTAGGAAGACTCTTTGTGCAAACGTATGAAGGACAAAAATCTCTGTCAGCATAAAAAGCCTCTCTCTGCTCAAAGATAAAAGGAAAGGCAAGCCAAAGGAAGCTGATTTTCACTCAGGAACAGTCTGTTAACTTGTTTCATTTATCTGTTGCATAAATTAATGTAATTGAAAGAGATAAAGCATTTCATGAACTTTTTCCAGAGGTGATTAGCAGGAGGTTTTGGCAATCACTGTGATCACTCAGAATGAAATGCTCATGGTTATGCACCAAGGGCTGATGCTGTAGATAGGCTGCTATAGACAGCTCAGATACAAGACCAGAAGGTGAAGACCATGGCCATCAGTGAGTGGTATTTTCGGGAGCATCTTGTTGCCTAACCCCCCATTCAAAAGGAGTCATGTATTGTTAAAAATAGAAGTTTTTGCCCTGTATATGAAGGAAGCCTACAGACACCAGCTCACATTTATTTAAACATTAAATTTGAAGACTTTTATAGGGAGATGAGATTAATTTCATCAGGGGTACAAATTAATTTCAAACCCAGAAAAGTACAGAAAATTGAATCGCATTTTTTTCTCTTTGATGACTGGACAAATCCAGCAGTCTGGTAGAGTTCCTCTCCCACTCTCCTCGCTCTTTCAGTTCTCTTCTCACATATTAAAAAAGGAGAGATGTAGATGGTCAGTTTTGGCCCATGGGCCAAAGAAACAGTTGGCATGCGGGCTGTGAAAAACGATTTGTGCCACTGTACCACACTTGCTGATGATGTGTGAAACTGGCTTTTCTTTCTCTGAGGCCTCTCAGACTCCAGCTGGGCCCAAGAATCTTGTCCTTTTCAAATGGACCACGTCACCAAATCATGCAGCTGGCAACATCTGTCACCAGTCGTGTTGTGGAAGTAATAGGACAGCAGCCACTACAGCAGCTTGTGGTACCCAGCGTTATCCTTTACCATTGTGTAACCCTTTTGGCTTCCATGTGTGGTTTTATTTTATGAAAATATTTTAAAATATTTTATTTTTTATAGAGAAAATCTAAGGTAGGAGCCAAGATGGCAGCCATACTCTGTCCTCCCTGTTCTACCTTAGCTATCACAGTTCAGAAGGATTCAGGATGGGACCTCCATCGATCCTCTCTCAATGCAACAACTCAGTAAAGGTCCCTGTTTACTGTCTGCAGGCTCACTGTTTTTTGTAGTAGTCCACATGCTCTCAAATATAATTGAATCATAGAATCACTGAATGGTTTGGAGCAGAAGAGACCTTAAAGCTCATCCATTTCCATCCTCTGCCGTGGTCAGAGACACCTCACACCAGACCAAACTGCTCACAGCCCCATCCAGCCCAGTCTTGAGCACCTCCAGGGATGGGGCATCCATAGGCAGCCTGTGTCAGTGCTTCATTCCCCCTTGATGGTAGGCATCTTGTTTGAGCAACTGGATAAAAACCAAAGCATATTTGGTGTTTCTAAATTCTATTCTGAACTAAGAAGCCAATCCTTGCAAAAACAAGTCATTTGCAAAGCAGAATTCTTCATTTCCTGTTCTCTAACCTGTGGAATTCACTCTGATTTTCAATGGCTAATCACTGCAGAGATAGAATTGGCTGGTTTTAGTCTAATCCTATTGAGAAGACCTGAGTGAAGGTTTTGTTTCTGGTTGTGTTTGGTTGTTTGCTTTTTTTTTTTTTTGAGAATCTGTTTTAGACAAACAGGACTGAAAATCTTGCAGGGACAAGCAAGTCATTTCGCCTGCAATAGGGCAGATAACTTCATTTATTCACATTCATACCCTCTACTGCAATTAAATTTATTGTTCCAGTGTTTGATTGTGGGTGGGAACTAGGAATATATCTTGTACTCTGACTTCCAGTATTCTTGGAATTAATGAAAAGTATTTTTTTAATAGAGTAAAAATGTTTATTGTTTCCTTTTTGTTATTGCCTTCAGGGATCGTCTGGAGAATTCTTGTAGCTACATGTCTCACAAGTATTTAAAGGAGAAAAAGATATAACAGTCGCTTTTTTCCCTTCTTTTCATTCCTTCAGAAAAAAAAAATATCACAAATTACGTGGAAGCAGTTTGGCAGTGTGTGGGTGCATAATGTGGATGTCAAACTCACAACGGGGAAGCTAATGAAGAGAGAAGAGTTCTGCCTACAACTTAAACATCCCTTCCAGCTGGTCATTTGATTGGCATTTCTTGGAAAAGCCAAGCTTCACAGCCAGCAGTTTCTTGGGTCTTTTGGCACCTCATTGCTGGCTGCTGGAAGGGAATAACTCTAACAGCCAGGAAGACCACCAAGCACATCCCAGGCATGAGAAAGAACTCTGTAAGGTGAGCTTTAGACAATACAAACCATTTATTTAAAAAATGTTCAAAAAGTAATGGTGGTTTTTTTTTTTCTTTTTTCTTTTTTTGTCTGTGTGGGAGCACAGCAGGACTTTCTCATTTAACCAGAGATCCTGGTGGTCAAATGCTTTCCTGGAGCAAGTTTGCTAAAACTGTATAGAATGGGAGGTTTAGTAGAACTATATCACTGAACAATGGGAAAACAGATGTTTTTTAACAGGTGACACAATGGGTCTTTGGCTACTGGCCATTCTTTGTAAGTGAGAACTTAAATGTCCAAAGGCAAAAATATTGATGCTTGTTCAAGTGATGACTCCTGTGGTTTCAACTTTACGGTGGAGTATTAAAGTAAATACAAGATTGGCAACTGCAGGTGTTACACGTGTCTTTGAGTTTGGAGATAAGGGAGAAGAAGTTCCAAGAACATGCAGTCCTCTGTCAAAAGTGTTCATCATGAAAATACTCCAGAGCTAACTCCTTTCTGCCATTCAAGACAGTGCATACAAAGCTCACGTGTAGCATCGATTTCCTGTCAATTCTTCTATTGACATCAAGGTTCACTTGAACCCTTCTTTTCTGTTCCATCCTTCACCCTCAGCCTTCCCAAAGACCTGTCATCTCTACTGCACTGAGCCCTGAAGAAGACAGCGTGGAACTTGCCTTTAATTTGTGTACATTCACCATCTCATTTACTCTTCCACTACTCATTGCATATTACTCATTGGGCTGTGATGCCACCTGGGGCATCTTGGTGCTCCTTTGCTGCAGGTACAAAAGGATTTAAAGGAGGTGCATGCTCAGAAGAGAGTAGGAGGGTGGAAACCTGTTGTGCTCAGAGGTTTTATTATCTTTTTTATTTTTTACTTTTTTTTTGTGGAATAACAGGCTGCTCGGGGGTCATCACAGTGCATGCTGTTCTATGGATTCTTTTTAAACCTACTTATCTGAAATGCCTTCAAAAGTGGAAAAAGGAGAGTGAGCTGGAATAGAAAAGGGATCTGTGAAGGTTGCCAAGAACTTGTTCTTGAGTCATGATTCGATGAGAACACATGGGAGTTGGTCTGTGTCCATCCAAGCAGACTAGGGGACAGTGGGCAAATGTCAGTTTATGGGATGGAAATCTCCATGGGTGGATGGCTTGGTACAGTCACTCACCCACCCACAGACAGGTGGCCAAGCCATATGATCACAGCAAATGGTAGAAAACCAGCGAGATCCTTGATCCGGTGCTGTACTGGTCTTCTTTGGAATCAGCTCCTGGCTGCAAACCCCAAAAGGCTCTGACACATGAAGATGAGAAAATGTAGTCAGAGCTGTCGGAACGGTTCACTTGTTTCTGAGGCTAAATGAGTAGAAACAAAAGCGTAAGCAGTGGTAACAGGAACACTAGAAAATTGCTATGAGCCCAGTCACCAGATTTTCAAAAAACAACAAAGCAAATATAGAATTTGGATGGATTTTGAACAGCTATGCTTTAATTTTCAAAGCACCCGAAAGAGGAATTTCTTGAATTCCTCCAAAATCTCTAAACTTCTATAGGTGCTCTCTTGTGGAGAGTCTGATGATAGGGACCCTACTCAATAGGGACCAAAACAAAGTAGCATCGCATAAGAAAAAGCCAAGGTTTGCTAGTATGGTTAACTGTGGAAAGAGATAACCAAGTACTTTTACCCTTACATGGGACAAATACCTGTTTTTTAATAAAACTCAGATCAAGACAGGTGTAAGGGCTGAGGATAGCAGAGGAGAGGTAAGGTAGAATGCTATAGAAATTATAATGAGGGGATCTTGTGAATTGATCTCAGTAGTCACTTAGAGACCAAAGATTGTTTCTCTAGCTTCAGCTTGCGCTTGGATTTGAGTTCCCTCAAATACCACTGGCTTTGATGCTCACACTTCCTCGTGCTTAAAAATTACAGCACTGAAGACTGAATCAGTGATATGCTCACATTAACATTAATGCAGCCTTGGACTCCTAACTTGCTAATCAAAATAAACCTGCAATAAACCACTTGCTTGATTCTGAAGGCTGATGATAAGCTGTGAGAATACTACAACGAGACATCACAGAGTGCAGAAGGGCTCATTGGCTTCTCAGTGGCAAAAGGAGATGCCTGCATTGCATCATTGTTTGGATTTGGACAGTGCTTGGGTTGTTGCAGAGAATGGGGGTATTGAAGAGCTGCATATGCCCGGGCCTTTGCTACCCCAGAAATGTAGCACCAGGGCCTGGGGCAGACCTTCAGTGATCCACACACTGTTCATCATCTTAGTGTGAATGTTACAGAGTTGAACAATCCTAAGCTAAAACTCAAATTTCAGAATTTAGATTGCTGCTACCATTTGGCTCTAGTTAAGAAAATTATCTTAACAAAAAACGAACAACTAAACACTAAAAATCCAGGACTGCTTGTTGTTCCTGAGTAGGAGCCAAGGAGATTTGTTTACAGCTCTCTCTCCACTTAGACCAGTTAATCACTATGCCTTGACTGTGGTTCCCACAGATCACCTGAAAGGATGTCTTTCTTGCTACATTAAGCTGCACCTCTGTGGCAGTCAGCCACTGTCTGGGTTACGGATGAAAACTGGCATGTTAGCTCAATAGTTGACTTAGAAAAATAGAAAGCACCCACTGATGTAACAGGGACTTTTTTTTTCCCCTTGTAATTGCCTCCTGATACTTAGACAGAATCTATGAATGTACGTGAGATGCTTCTGGAGCTCCATAGTGCTGTGTTATGTTGTGTCCCAACCATCCCAGTGAGAGATCAACAGGTTTGGACCAGTAAAGGGTCTGGTTACCTCAAGTTACTCTTATGACTTTCAGATAAGTGGGGCAGTGAATAAATAAATTCCCTCAGAAGGGAGCTAAAGATAAAATACTGAGAGAGAAGAAGTTTGGAAAAAAAGGAATAATTTCCAGACATTATACTTTGGGGTCTGCAGCCATATTTATCCACCACTGCTGGCCTACACCTTTTGGAGAAGGACCTGCCTTGTTGCTTGGGATGTGCCTGGGGATCTGGCCAGTGGCTTCATCTTACCCGCAGGGAGAGTCTAGAAGGCTGGCAGAAATTGTTGCCCTGTCAGAGGTGAGATAAAGATGATAAATGTCCCTCATTCACTGCATATTAGATAAATTACACATGCTGTAAAATAATCAGAAGCCAAGGTTGGAATTTTATGTGAGAGCAAGGAAGTATCTTGATCTGAAATAATTAATTTTGTTTAAAGGAGAAATAAAGTTAAGATGAATGTGTGCTATATTCCCAAAGCTTCCTCGAAGAAGCATGATCTTCACAGGTGTACAGGGCTGCCTGGAAATAACCAGCAGCAGTCACTTACGTCATTATCACACAAAAATTGGTCCAGATGGAGACTTCTAATTACCTTTAAAATAATAAAGTGCCTAGAAAATTATTTCATGGCATTTTCAGTCGCATTTTCCCCTAATCTTTAGACAGAAAATGATCACTATAGCTCTTAGCTGGCACTAAGAAGCACTGATGAAAATTGAGACATCACGTATTGAAAAGTCTCTTATTTTTACTTTATCTCTGCAAAAGAATCACTTACTTCAGTTAAGCAATGAGTTATTTTCTGAACAATATTTCCAAGACTCCTTTCCTGTTCCAGTGTGAACTGAAAGAAGCAAGAAAGGAGTTCTCCCTTCGGGTGATCCATCAACCCAAGAGCACTGCCTTCACTGTCCCCCTAAGAACAACAGCAGGCAAGCTGTGCTTTTCCTCCAAATCAGTGCATTTGCTTTTTGGAATCCATTTGGATTTCAAAACCCATCTCAGTAGAACCACAGACTGAAATATTCTGGAGTAGATTTTAGTTGACTTTTCCTTTAAGTAATACTTGCTAATGAAAAATGATTCTTCATTCTCAAATAGTGTGGTAATAAAATAAAAAAAAATAACAGCAATAAGCAACAATATAAGGTGTAGAATGTTGCTACTTGGACTGAATTTATAATGCCAAGGCATTTAATTAACTACTCACACAAGACTCCTAAGGTAGACTGCTAGTCTGGACCACCCAAAGATGGGCAGTTGAGTTGACACCAGATAGAGAGGCTCCTGAGCACACAGCCAGGCTCAGAAAGTTTGCAACAATACTGGAGTTAAGACACATTGCAAAACCTCACTTTTTTCTTCTTTTATCTGACCTTTCTGAGTAGCACTGAGGTGCTTTAGGTAAATGGCAAAGCCCTGTGAAGAAGACAGAAGTGCATTAATTAGGGCTGGCTGTCCCCAGGGGGAAAGGTCTGCAGAGGACAGAAAGGTACAGATACGGGAGAGGGGCCACTGGTTTCCAACTTATACTCCTGTGAAACATAAGTCTGGTGCTGATACGAAGCACAGTGCCTTTGTCCACAGAGGTGCAGTATGTTACACGTACCCCATGACCTTGGTACTGCCTTTAGGACAGGCATGGTGACAGAGAAAGCAACAGGATAAATGTCACATCTTGCTTTTGGTCTCCTCCTCTTTCCTTCTCCTCTAGGCTCCTCTCTGCATCTTCTGACCCCATTTGTCCACCTCACCCATGTTCTTGGATCCCTCTTCTCAGGATGTGGCCAGTGGGTGGGATGTGACAAAATACAGCATGTGTCCATTATTCCCATCACAAATTAACAATTCCAGGGGCATAACATTTACTGCTATCTTATCAGATTTATGTGAAAATATAAAATATAAAATGAGTAAACAAGTCTATTTTAATGTGTGTCCAAGCAATCCAAACCAGAGCAGAGTGTTTGCCAGTACTGGGGTCTGCAGTCCAAATCCCAGTGCTGGCAGAGGCAGAAGGGTCCCTTCAGAGAAATCTGCTGTCATTCAAGATGTTTGTTGTTTCTCAGCTTCACTCTGCTTTTACAAATCACACTTTTTCACATCAGCAATCAAATTTGTTATCTGAGGAGGGAGAGAAGCAATTCCCCCTTCTCATTCTCCTAAACACTAATCTGTTGTAAGACAAGTTTATTATGCCTCCTTTTATGATGAGAAACGTGTGGAGTACAACAGCACAAAGCAGTGCACAGCCTGAGCTCTGCTCCCAGAACAAGGCTCCAGCATCTCCCCATACCTCCCTTCCAGGAGAAAAACATCTTCTGCACGAGCTGCCTTCACATGAGGCCGCACAACACACACTGTGCCTTAAGAACATGGTGAAACTGGCAGTGTTCAGCTTCCATGTGTCTGGAGCACGGGGTGGGCAGGCTTTCTCTGCATGCTGATTCCCCACAGGGAGCACTGAGATGAGCAGCTCTGCACTGCGAGAGGGCAGGAGAATGGGCAGCTTGGCCACGAGCAATCTCACAATGGTTGTGCTCTTTCATGCCTGGCTCTAATGACTGGGAAATCTCCATTCTTCAGCAAGCTGTGACTTTGCATCCTGGCTTGCTCATGTATCTTCAGTTCTTTGTACACAAGACTTGGTCTGGTGGAACATATGGATGTTTACTTGGGTGACGTCCCTGTAGACGTCCCTGTTCACTGCAGGGTGTTGGACTAGGTGACCTTTAAGGGTCCCTTCCAGTTCAAATAATTCTATGATTCTGTTGCACTACCATTTTCATTAAGTGCTTTTTGTGGTACTCTAAAGTACAGAGTAGAAAGGGCCAGTATTGCTCACACCCTTCTTACCTGTTGCATGAGAAAGGTATGGCACTACAGGAGGGACTGCCTGAGACCATCTCCCTGGGGCACGTTTCGTGCTGACAGCACAAAATATCCCACAGCACTTGTGGCAACCCCTCAGACAAGTCCCATCAGTCCTCACAACACAGATCGGAGAAGTTTGGTAAGCAAGCCAACGTGAGATCTCCCTGCACCTTTCACTCAGCTTGTCCTCAAATCCCACTCCTTTCTTGAGGGCTGTGATTTCTTGTCCAGCACTGCTTGTAGTAGTAGCTGTCTCCTGACAGAAAAAGATTCAAGTCCTCTGTAGTAAGGAGTGTGTGGGTTTTCACATGCTGTAGCCACTTTGTTCACAGTCTGCAGGCAGTCTGAAATAAGCAACTGAAGATACTGAGGCAGGCTCTGCCTATCGTGGAAAGCTTTTAGAAGAAAGCTTCAGATTGCATTTGCTGAGGGGTGTTTCATAGTACTGAATATCCTCCATTTTAACCAAGTACATTTTAAATAATACTTTTTAAGCCTATCATATATAGTACTGCCTCCGAATAATCCTGCCAGTTCAGAAACTCATCTCTTCTAAATTGCTCTTTTCGCACATAGTTATTTGCTAAATCCTTTTTTAACAGGAGGGCTGCCTTGATAGCCATGGAAAGTACCTAAGCCTCAGAACAAGATATAAAGTAATGCCCATTACTGCTTCTATACAGCATTCTCCAACTGAAGTAGATGATCTTCGCGGCAAATAGAAAGAACTCCCACGTTACTGAAGTGTAGAAATAACATAATATAGCTCTGTGTATTCATGTCTGGTACTCTGCAGATGGCTGTCTGTCTGGACTCTGGGATTCCAAACTGAAATGTTCTCAGAAGAATGAAGGAGTCATCAAAAGGAGCAAACTTTAATTGCAGAAAGCAAGCCAAATTTCAAGCTTGTAGTCAACAAAGAGGTGGAGGGTGCTTTCAGCTGTGAATGTTCGCATGTGTCCAGTTGCAAGAAACAAGCCCAAGAGAGGCAAACAGCTACTCATGGTCTTTCAATATGTACAGGCATATGCACAAATTGAAAGGTGTTGAATATACTTATTACATCTGAAATCAATCAAAGCAATAGCAGTCTCATTAGTTAAAACAAGAAGATTGGTTTCTCATGCTCGAGTTCCCACTCTTGGATTTTGCCCACTGTATCCGTGACTCTCCAGGTGTCACTGTTATCTCTCTATCAGAATAGACATTTGCATTCCTCTCAGTTGATTCTGTCAGGTTTATCTGTGCTGTTTTTGCATGTTGCAACACTTATTTAATCCCCTCCAAAGCATTCAAATCCTACACATCAAAGCACCCAACAGGCAAATATAGTTACTTCCAGTGAGCATTGATATTACCAGAATTTGCAGTAGGTTCAATATGTAGAAAAGGTGGAAGATATTTTCAATGAATAAATTGAGAGGGATCTAGATGCTTTATATTTATTTGAAATTCAATAGGCATGCCATGTAATGCTTTCTCTGTGAGCTCCCCAAATGTGCCAGAAACAATGCACAGACTGAAAGCCATCATCTCCAAGTGCCACAGGCTTTGTTCTGCTCCAAAGGCAGATTCCCCTCATCCTCCTGATTCATTTTCATTTGCAATGCTTAAGTCCTAATGCAGAAAACCAAAAATGAACCTACTACAGTCTCCAGGGAGCCATATGTTTGTGTCTGCGGATAAGAATCGTAAAGAGACTTTTCTTTTGTTTGCTGCCATCTGTTTCTCCCCAGTACCATTTTTTGGCTGAACTGGTGGAGTAGAACTTGTATTGAACAAAATGGTATTTATGTTGGGGTAGGGGAGCATCTCCTAATTCCATACGGAAACGCCTCCTGGGCCACCCACTGAGGATCCTTGATTCATGATCTTGCCCACTGGTCACTTTGTTTGTGGTGGTGACACCTCAGTTCCATCTCTGGCTGATCTCAGAAGTGATACATATGGTCCAGGCACACCATTGCCACCAAAACATCTGAGAAGGAATTATAAGATTTTCCTGCCAAACTCTGGCTAAGCTGCCCAGATGAAAACCAGACATGGAGAGATGATGTTTCAACATCCTGCGTTAGCTTCTTTAGTTAATTGTCCTTCTCAGACTGAAGGACTAATTTTTATTTTAAACGAATTTATTCTTGGTAGTCTTATATTTACAGTAGCCTTTTTTCTTGCCAATTTTTATACTGTTTCTGCAGGTAACTGAACAGCCTCCCTTATTTTTTTTTCCCATAATCACTAGTTTCCCAGTTACTGCAGATGGAATTCAGGACTTTTTCTAAGACTCGGTAATATCATGAGCCAGCTGAGGATCACTTTTGTCATCATGTACATTAAACCCAGCTGTATGGGAGCACCTGCTCTACCAACCCCTTGCTTTGCTAAGGAAGTCAAAGAAAGTAGAAAGAAGCTCCTCTTGCTGTGTTTCCATCAAACTCTCTGAGACTGTGTGTAGCCTGAATGAGAACAGGGAGAGGTTGTGGGAAACCTAACCTAACTTCTGATAGCCAGAGGTCCTTTCTGACTCAAATCTGGGTTCCTTCATACCTAAAATCTTCTTCAGCTCCTTAGAACTGCTGTAAATGCACATCTGTACCACTTACCCAACAAGCCCACTGCATTGCCAAGCTTCTGGCTCATACCGACTCCTTTCTGATGACAAATTTTCACCTTTTGTGCTGCCTTTCACATCTGTCAGCAAATTCCAGGTCAGCCAATATATCTCTGCTTTCCCTAATGTCATGGGAAATTTCCTATAGGAGTCTGTGGGCAATTCTTCTGAGCTGCTTTACTGTTCCTTAATGGGAGATTTGCAGATGGGCTTCAGTGGATGCATATGTTCAGCAGTTGTTCACAGATAACGCAGTCTGACTGCTCCATGTTTGCAGGAAAACTGACACCTCTTGACAGAGATCTGCTTTTATCTCCTTTGGCACAGTTTCTGGGCTTTAAATTGTACCACATTCAGGTCTGTGACCCCTTCCATTTTGTGCTCTGCCTTGACTAGCTCACAACTCCCCTTAAAAAAAGCCAGCTACCCCTGCCATCTTTCCCCATCACCTCTACTTGTTTTAGCAATATACGAATTTCGGGGCTTGCAAGGAATTCCAGCTGCACAGCAAAAGGAGTGGCACAGCCATCCATCCCTGCTGCCATGGTGGTTGTGCACAGGGTTATCAAGAGCACTTTTGCTGGGAACTGAAGCAGACCAGCAACCATGAAGAATTTCATTGCATCCTGCTCAGACAGCTCTTGGCCTCAAACCCCAGTTTCAATGCCCATGGGGTTGCAGTGCACATTAAAGTTTTCTTTGCTACCTACATTGCTTATTGTCACCCACTCATGTTCCTTCCAATACGGTGCTCTGCAAATCTCCTCCCAGACTTCTGGCACTCCTGAGTAATCTCATCTGCTTTTATGAGTACAAGCTCCTGCTTAATCGTCTGTAACACTGCCTCACATTAAAGGTGCTGATTAAACCTCTCACTCCCAATAAGGTTTATTCCATCTTATAAAAAGTCCCCCTCAAGCAAGTGGGAACCACTGCCACAACCTTGACGTTCCTCCAGTAGGAAGCCAGCCTTCCACCATCCCTATCGCAACCTCCCTGAGCTTATTCCTGTACTCAGCAGCCTTCCTGCACAGAACCACTTCTGGGACAGGGAAAAATAGCAACTGCATGAGCAGAAATGGGAAAGGGACATATTTAGTGTGAAGTTGCATTATTTTATTGTGTAACTTAAATAATAGCTGTAGCAGCACTAGCTTCCCATGGCAATTCTTCAGATATTAGACAAGAAAATATCTGATTAAAAAATAATAATATTTAAGCTAGTTCTGATTGCTTTTCTTATGAGAAAAATCATGAATATGTGAGTAAAGTTCCCAGATGAATATGCAGTGATTCCTCTCAACATGTGCCTACTGCAAAAAAAAGCAGTGTTTGCCACATTCATCCATCTTTGCATAGGTAACAATCAAAGTTTGGTCTCCTGCCCACCTACAATCCAGTTCTCAATAGCTCTACATCTACAAGCAATACAGGTAATGGAAAGGTAATACGTTTTTCAAAGATTTAGGGGTCTTATATAGTCACAGAATCATAGAATATCCCGAGTTGGAAGGGACCCACAAAGATCATTGAGTCCGACTCCTGGCTCTGCACAGCACCACCCAAAATTCAATCCTTATGAGAGAGCTGGCCAAGAGCTTCTTGAATTCTGGCAGCAGTGTTCTCCACTTAAGGCTGTGAAAGAGTTGATCAGGTACAACTGTTTAGTTTTAATTTTTCCCCAGATGATTGTTCTGTTACCAGCAACTCTTGCTGAAGAAGTTGATCACCCATGTGGCTGTGACGAAGAAGACCCCACCCACCCCAGCTGCATGGAGTCAGGCGTGGGGCAGCCCCAGCTCACAGTGGCTGTCCCCAGAATGTGCTTAGTGTGCACAGGCTGTTCTTAAAGGAGTTTCTTCCTCTCTTAGGTTGGAAAACATCTTGACCTAATGCAGACTGCGGCAATGAGGGAATTAAGCTGAATAGGTTGGGGAAAACTCTACAAAAAACCTATTGTTTAAAAACCAAGTGAGGGGAGGGGAGGGGAGGGAATAATGAAGCTACGTCGAAAACGGCAGATGCATGCCATCAGATATCATGGGGATCTGAATATGCTAACATCACAGAATCATAGAATCACAGAATCATGGAGTTGGAAAAGACCACTAAGATCATCTAGTCCAACCACTGACCCACCCCCATCATACTATTGACCATGTCCCTCAATGCCACATCTCCATGGTTCTCAAACCTCTCCAGGGACAGCTTGTGCCCCACCTCCCTGGGCAGCCTGTGCCAGTGCATTACCACCCCTTTCTAAGAAGAATTTTTTCCTCATATCCAAGCTGAATGACATTTATCCACTGGCCAGCTCTGCACAGGAAAATGGCTGCAAAAACCCTTACAGGTTTAACTGGAAGAAATGAGAAATCTCACTGCAGAATAAATCCTTTTGTCCTCTTCTGAATTGAACCTCCTAATGATGCAGATGGTGGCAGATCTATGTCCATGACATAACTCCTAAAGAAAAGGAAAAAAAAAAAGAGAAGAAAAAAGCCCCAGTCATCTGTGCATCATTCTGTTAATCCCAGCCCACGTCTTGCTCCAAGTATGGAAGAGCAGATCTTTGCTTTAAAGCAGCTCCTGTCACTAATTTGCACTGACATCTAATGGCTGCCATAAATAATTATACCTTCTAGCACCCACCTGGCTATGGATGCAGGGTTAGGGTTTGAGTTACAATTGTTATCCGTTGTTCCAAAGACTGTTTCATTCATTAACTGACGCTTAGGCCTGACAACTATTGCCTAGCAATCCCAGTGATCATATTTGGTGAATGTCTTCATTGTGTGAAGAAAACAGAAGAGGCATCGTGGCTGTGAACGCTCAGTGGCTGCTCAGTACGTGCTTTAGCAGACAGTATTGGCACTGCTCTGCAGGAATGTATAACTAATGCACTTCTGGAAACGATCTCACAAGGCAGAAACCATGAAGCTGGGAACAGATGGGAAACAACCTTTCACTCACTGCTGCATTTTGAAATTGGAAATATTCTAAGAATTCAAAGAACAAAGAAACTGCAGAAGCAGAAATACGCCTGACACGCTACTTCCACTCTTTATGTAGGAATATTCAACTCTTCCCAGAAATGCATTTACTTTTAGCCATTACCTACTTTTTCTGTATTTTTTAAGTGTTTAATTGTGAGAAAATAATTACAGTGCTGTTAATGGGATGGGCTCAGTGAATGCTTCTGTATATCATCAAGTATCTTCAAGAAAATTCTGCATGTGTATCCATTTCAAGCTGGGTTTTTGTAACTCCAGTACCTCACTGCTGGTAGCCCAAGGGCTGAGAGGAAGGGGAGTTTCTCACTGGGAAGCAGAAGGTTTTCTCCATTTCATGTCTTATTAGGCTCAGTCTAAAAAGAAAAGGATGAAAGGGAATTCATCACAAGCAGGACAGGAGGTGTAAAGGTGGGTGGAAGGACTGACAAGCAAACAGAGAAGCGATTCTGGAGAAATGATGAATAAGAAATAAACACATCGAGAGGACAGGAGAAGAGTTATGGTTTAGATGAGTCAGTGGAAAGCAGGTAGGTATGTTCTATTGCATAATGTCTCCATGACAGGAAACTTTTGCAGTCAGATTAGTTCCTCTCCCACCTCGTGTCTTTTTCATTTGTAGAACAAGAAGCAAAATGAAAAGCATGATATTCACAGCTTTGAATTTTCCCCTACAGACATACCATCCGTGTGCTCACACAGCTGATGCCCAGCCTCTAATCCAGGGCTGGAGATTGCCCTTGCACTGGTTCCTCCCCATGTACCACTTGAACAGCATGAAAACACCCTGGAGGAGAGGTAAATCCCATGGCCATCAGGCTGAAGTTGAATGGAAGGATCGTTCTGCTGGTGAAAATCAGACCTTAAATTGCAGTTTCCAACAGCTTCAGCCAAGAGTGCTTCTTCTGCCCACTGTGCAATGAATCCCAAGGCAGCTTTGTGGTACCTGACGTGGGATAAATCCCTATGGAGCTGCCTGGACCATGGCACCTCCATGCCATTCACCTCTGGTTTCTGCATTCATAGGGCTCAGCTGCTGGTGAGACCATGAGCAGCTGGGAAGTGGAAATGGAGATGCTACAGACCAGAGTAGCAGAAGATCACCACCGAAGCAAGCAGGAGCCTGTTGCTCACACAAACCTGGAGATGAAAAGGGCATTTCATTCCATCTCATATGCACTAAACATTACTAAGCTGCCTGGACTGTGAGTGGAGATAAGGGCTCATCTTCTGGCTTGTCACTGAGTGATTTTAGACTAACATGGGGAAAATAACAGTAAATGAATCTGAGAATGTGGGTTGAGTAATCAGGTAACACACCTAATGGAGATAAAAATGACAGAGACTGAAAGGATTGGGTTTTTTTTTCATTTACTCCTTATTAAAAATACAAAGATAAAAGACATGAAATACCTTTGAGAACTAAGCGTGGCTGAAGTGCAGGAGTGGCATGAATTACCCAGCACTTACTGCCTTAAGAAAAGAGCTTCTGCAGAGAGCAGCATCCATGCTTCCTTTTCCTCAGTCCACTGAGCACTGCCCTATGCCCTGCAGACATCCATATGGGATTCTGCCTGCTACTGGCCCTTTTAAACCACACAGGAGGAGCGAGGTGCTGTAGGCCTGCACCTGTAGCTTTTCAGAAAGATGAGGCAGAAGCCAGCATCATCCTTGTTTATATCTGTGCTCTCTAATTCTGGCAGAGGATCCCTGGAACAACTCGGTTCTGCTGCATCAGAGGGTTTTGCTCTTTCGCAGATGGTGACCAAAACTGCTTCACTGGAAAAGAGAGGAGAACTGGACAGCTGAGAGGCTCAGTTCTACACATGGTGCCTCCAAATATTTGACTTATTATCTCACCATGGCATGGTTTTCCCTCAACATCCAAGTTATTCAAGCTACAACATCAGATAAACATAGATGACACCAAAAGTAATGCCTCCTATTTATTTCCATGGCAACTACAGTAGATACAAAGAGTACAATAACACTATTTGATAGATAAAATTCTTAGCTACAAAATGTTATTTTTAAACATCATTGCCAACAATAGCTATGCATCTTGATGAGCAATCAACTAAAGCCTGCATACCACACTTGTAAAATTCTGCATGACCATCTGAAACATGTCTTGCCTTTCACTGCTGAAATACACCATCCACTGCCTCACTGTGCTCACATCCACTTTTTGGTCTCCATAAATGTTCAGCAAGCATCACTGAACGTCAGTGGATGCCATTTTTTTTACATGGAGGAATTCAGTTCCACCCCTTTGCTTCATAGGCACTTCCATGTCAGATGCTGTTGTGTCACACAGCAACAAAATGGAATGGAATGCTGTCAACCTCAACTGCCATACCCCAACATTGGCCTCTGATGCTGTGGTCCTCAGGCTGTAGACTCCAGGGTGCCTTCCACCATGGGGACAGCTGGATGTGCTCCAAACCCAAAACTAGTTCCAAAACCAAAATACATTGTAATGCAGCTGCAGAGATTAAGGTGTACAGCAGCTTATATGTTTGAATCACATAGCCACTCAAATCTTCACATCTCTTTGGGAGTGCTAGCTGATTTCCCAGCACCCACATCTGTCATTTAGCCTGTAATGCACATTGTGAATTGGAGTCTTCAAATATACATGGCGGCCCATTCCTTTCATAAAACATTGCCCTTTTTGAAGGTGTACAGAGAGCTCCCTTTCCCTTAAAGGTTTTATTTCATTAAGTGACTTGGGCCAGCCATGGAACATGGAATGTTATCTGAGAGTCAGCCCCCAGCCACCCCATCTCTACCCAGATTTTCCATCTCTCCCCATGTCTCCTCACCCGCTGCCTCTTCACAAGGTAACATTCCACTTAGACCACACCACTTGCAGAGCAGAGCTGCTTCCCCACAAAGTCCTGCCCATGTTGTGCTTCCCCAGGTGGCCTCAGAGAAGACAAAGTTGGTGTGAAAACACAGAGTACAAATGATAAAATGTACTCATTTTCTTCTCTGTACAACTACAGGACAAGAAGGACATCCCTTTGTGTGTCAGGGCCAGTAACGTCAGATAGATTTTATGGTCTTTTAATTAAGCTCCAGTTGAAAAATATTTCTGAATTTTTTGTATCATCGCTACTCTTCTGGACCTCATTCCTTGGGTAACCTGCTCCAGTGGCCCTGCTAGACACCAGAGGTCCCCTCCAACCTGAACCAACCTGTGATTCTGTGAGTGCCCATGTGCAGCTTTCTTTGGTGCTTTAGGCTGCATGGTTTTTAGGCAATGGTACACTGCCTGGGCACTATTACAGCTGCACTGTGCGCGTCATGAGCAGAGACCACAAAGTGACCGTGAGAAAGGATGCTCTCTGGGAGCACCAGCTGCACTGAGCCACTAAAGGAACCTGCAGAAAGCAATGGCTGAATCCACGCAGAAGATAAATCAGGTCCCAAAGCTACACATCATTTCTACACAACTCTAACCAAACCCACTCCAGATAAAGAGAAGCTGTGGGTGGTACAATAAAGAGGTGCTCAAGGCCAGGGTGGATGTAGCCCTGGGCTGTGTGATCTGGGTGGAAACCAGTGGTGGTGGAAACCAGTCCATGGCACAGAGGTGGAAGTAGATGATCTCTGAGATTCCTTCCAACACAAGCCATTCTATGATTAAACCTTTTCCCCACTATTTTGACTGCTGCACATAATGATCTGTCCCCTCTTTCCTTCATCTAGCTTCCAGATAAGGGAAATCTGCAGTTTTAAGAATGCTGAAGAACAATAAAGGGAGACTGTGGCTTTGTTGCTGTGAGCACATCATGTACCAAACAATGACTTTTTTCTCTGTTTACTGTGGAGGATCACATCTTGCTTTGATATTTTGTTTGGCATGGTAAGCAACAAGAAGAAGTAGAAACTCAAGTTATTTTGTAAGATCTTTAATTCTGATTTTCAGGAACAGCTTGAAATGCTGCATTTGAAAATCTAAGATGTTAACAGGATTTTGGCTGTGAGAAGCACATCACAAATACCTGAGTGAGCTTAGAAGCAGGCGAACACATACCTTTGATGTAGGATGGTATCTACAATAGGCAGGGAGGCAAGATGCAACCTGTTACTTGAATATGGGAATGTGATTGCTTTCTGCCTTGCATTGGTTTGGTACGGTGTGAATTCACTGACTTTAATATAGTAACTATCAATTTGTATTAGTGAAAGGGAATGGAGGAGCTAAGTCCATCTGTTACCAGTAAGCAACATTCTTTATGGCTCCATAACAAAGATTTTGCTTCAGTGCTACTACAAATGAAATAACCAGTTCACACTGAAATACAGTTGTCTCCAGTTTACCCATGCAGAACTTCTGGTCAGGACCTGGGACCTGCTTCTGGCACCAAGGGAGATGGAAAACCTCTAGTGAGCTGCACAGAGGTCATTTGTGGCACAGTTCCAGCTCATATTCCTTGTGGTTTTTGCAGTGCCCATAAGACAGTGTCCAAGCCAGCTTCTGAGCTCTGTCTTTTGCCTCAAGCCCATGAGCTATGCTGGCAGCTCTCAGGCCCCAGCTCAGGGACACTGACTGCACTGTTTCAGCCACCAGGTTTAGTCAGCCCTTCTTCTCAGCTGCTTTGAGTTTTGGTTTGCCCTTGTGCAATTTGGAGCTGGTAAAACACTCCTTGCATAATAAGACATAATCATCACAGAATAAGAACGTTCCGAGTTGGAAGGGACCTGTAGGGATCATCAAGTCTGGCTCCACACTGTATCACCCAAAAATCAGACCGTATCTCTGAGAACATTGCTCAGATGCTTCTTGAACTCCAAGAAGCTTGATGCCGTGACCACAGCCCTAGGGAGGCCGCTCCAGTGTCCCCATTCAAACAAATCAGTAACTCCGCAGACTGCCATCCTCCACTGGCCTTGCTTCATGAGCTTCCCAATGAGCTCCAAACCCACAGCTGTGCTCAGGAGAGCCCATTAGCTTTCTGTAACCCTTGATTGACTCAAAAATGAGTCAGACCTGTGGAGGACATCTCTGAGGATCTCCAGCTAAAGCTTGGTTGTCACAAATAGCTGCAATACCCACACTAATTCCCAGGTAAAGAGAGCAGGATCACAGCATGCCTTTGGGCTCTGTGGACAGGAGGCTGCCCTGATGATGCCAGTTGCAACACCAGAATAAAACCTGGCCGTGCCTTTGTGGCAGTCCCTGCTGGCAGCCCACGATCACACCCTCTGCAGCTCCATCAGCAGCACTCTGCCAGGAGCATGTGGGCAGCAGAGGCAAAATGGCTCTCCCAGGGACATGATGGAAGAAGGTTTTCCTAAGTCTGCATAAGATACAACCCTGTGGAAACATTCACAGTAAGTGCACTTTGTGGGTGTAATACTCCACGAGCCCAACTCAATGAGGGTATGGGGAGCAGGCATAACCTGAGAGCTAAACCACAGGAGGGATAGTTTAGGTAATTCATCATATCAAAACTGACACACCAATTGGGGTAAATGAGATGGCTTGTTCAGTCTCTAATGAAAAACAGAAAATATTTTCAACTGGAGCAGTTGTGAACTATTCTGCTCTCCAGTAAGCTCTGGAAAGTTCACTGTGGGATGTGAATAACACTGCAAATTATGAAGTGGTGCATGGGTGTTGTGATGGTGAAGAATACATATAGACTTCTTGCAAAACAAGACCTCAAGGTGATCCTGAATGCAGAGCCTAAGCACAAGGAATAATTTCAGACTTACAGAAGGTAGAAATGAGAAACCTCTTCTCTCACTCTCATGTTTAATTGGGCTGTGATGGTACATCCCCAAAGATTAAGCTAATGTTACCAAGCAGGTCATTGCAGATCTATCAACAGATGTTGACATGTCATAGAGATGTAACTGTGTAGACACATAATAAGAAAGGAGAAAATAGCCTTGTCCTTGATGTAGGCTGTGCCCTCCCTGTATGCCCTCCCGCATTCAGGAGAACACAGCCACAAACATTGGGTGTGGGTGCTAGCTGCTGACCAGGAGTTACCTTCTGTATGAAAAAGATGAGTCTGTGTACGCCCTGTGGTGCTGGAGGACTTCTGATTGATTGAGTAGATTAAAGCTGGATGAATAATTCATTAAGGAAGTAGCTGATTCAAAGAATTTCTCTCCTGTTCTGTCTGTAGACTGAAATGTGGCATAAAAAATATTGTACCAATTTGACATTGTATCTTACCCAAAATTGCAGCTAAGTCCACTTCGCTGACAGCTTTTTCCCAGTGCTCGATAGCCACAGTGCTGTTGGAATGGATGTTTACTGATGGAATTCAGCCCTGAAGGAATGTTGGGTTTCACCCAAGAGAAGGTCAGTGCAATGCCATAAGAGCAGAGCAGAGGACTGAGGTTGATGAAGAACAGGTTCCTTCATCATGTGGGAGAGAAGAAGCCTTATGATGTCTCTGTCCTTTGCAGCAAGTGTTTTCAGGACATTAGTTATGCTATCAAAAACAACCCTGAGCTTCTAAAAATGTTGCTCATGGAGAGGGCAACCTGCCAAGCACTGATGTAGCCTTTCTGTCCTGTATCTATAGAGCAGTTTAATAGGACACTGTCTGGAAAGATGAATCCTAGAGTCATACTTCATCCTCCTCCTGCCCTGTCTTCATTGTAGGAAGATGCCTTCATCATCCTAGCCCTCATCCATGAGCAGCAGATAAACCCATCAAGTCATGCCCAAGTAGAAACTGAGTTTCCCATGGAAAAAAGTACACTTATGCATTTAAGCCAACAACTTCTAAATATTTACATCTTTATTCTGGAATGTTCTGTGCCTATGAACATTCCTTATGAGTTAAGTCACTGTATTTCAAATACCAAAAAGTATCTATACAAAGCTGCTAAGAAAAAGGCAGTAATATCACCCACTTTATAACCATGCACATATGTTCATTTCATTGCCTCTGCAGCATTTTTCTAGCTTTAGAATTAGCATGGAAAGGGAGTAAGCCAGATGGAAATAAGAAAACCCACCTCCAAATTCAGGGTATCCCCTGATTTCTGGTCCTTCATCAACAAGAGTTGATCCTTTGCTCCTTCATAAAGAAACTAGAAAGCAAAATAAAGTTGCATTTATTTCACATTTCTTTGGCCTCCCCACCTGCAATGGACTGTGATTTTAAAAGTATGTGATGCATACTGAGGAACGTATCAACATTTGTGTGCCATCTCTTAGAGGGGATACATGTCTGGAATAAAATAAAGGTCAGGGACCTATCAAAGGCACACAGTAAAACCTTCAGCTCATCAACGCCTTTAATTTCCTGTGTGTATGGGATTACTACGTCTTGATATTTTAATGGGGGAAAGAAATTCACTTTCAAAACAACTTTCCAGTACTGATAGCACTGCAGGCACAGCTTTGTTGAGCTGGCTTCTGCCTGGGAATATTCAGTGCCCTTTTAAGAATTAATCGGATGGATTTTTCCTTCCCATGCCTTAGCAGCCTTGGGATCAATGGAATCACAGAGGTGAAAGGCAAAACTTCAAGATAATACAGAATTTTTCAGTACCTTTATTGTAAGCAAAGGCATACTGGCCACTAAGCACTCATTCCAAAATTCACAGTGTCTGGGTTTGCTGAGTAGCAAGGTAAGGAATACTGACCTTTTTCTAATATATGAAGACCATCTGCCCTACAAGTTGCAAAAAATAAAATAAATAAATAAAAAGCAGAATGGGATTTAGTATCCAAAATTACCTGTGTTCTTTTGAAAAATATAGATAGCCTCTCATACATGTAGATAGCCTCTCATACCACCCTTCCTACAGCTACTCCAGGTGAGTCTGAATGTCTATATGTGAGAACATATGATCACTGAAATATAAACCTGTTATGCTTAGGAGAAAATCTTGAACTGACTATAAATAAGAAAGAGATAAAAGCCCATCCAAGCATAGCAAAGAAACTGAGGCCCAAGTGTGCCCTTTTCCACTCACCATGGACCAAATGGAAAGAAGGGTTGGCTCTCTCCTCACTACACAACTCCTATGTTTAATTTAACAGTGTTCTTTATTCATCTCTCTGTGCATAATTTTATGCTCTTTCCTGCTGTATGAATTGCTGTCTGCTTAGTGATACTGAATTTACCAACCCAGGCACTCAGTGGTGAGATGCACCCCATAATACCAGTGGTTTGGCATCAGCCATCACTGTCACTTTATCCTGTGTGCCTTTTATCCAGACCAATTCTATGATTTTGAACAGCAGATCCCACAGATTCCAAGCAGGAGATGTAAAAATGGTCATCTACTCAGAAAACTGAGCATTTGCTTTTTACAATTGCTATGAATAACTCTGTCTGAGGACATACTGACAAGGTCCACGGTAGTGCAGATGACCAGAGAGAGCTTACACAGTGTTTTTAGTGTGCTTGCCCATAAAATCACAACCTTGTGGCACCAGATCCACCAGGTTCATCTGACAGCCCTCACCAGAGCACATTCTCTATTCACTAGTGCACTTCTAAAAATCGCAGGGAAAAGTCCTACTGAAATCCTCCTGAAATCCAGACATTGACCCTAAATCACCTTGCCCTCAGCCCTATGTTCCTTCACTCTTTTTGGTAAACTCAACCAGGTTCTTCTGAAAACACAGAGTGTTCCCAAGAATCTAACTAAGCATTGACAAATCTTTCATTGGGACAGATGCATTTTCCAGTAATAATAGTAATTATCTCTAAAAGCCCATGAAAGTTTGACTGCAGTGTAGCAGGAATAAGCAGAAATAGAAGAGGAGCTATTTCAAGGCATAAAGCCAGGCTGCTGCTGTGCTCAAAGAACCACTTCTCCAAAGATTTTATCAAAGCTCCCAACAAGTTTACTTTATTAAGGATATTCCTACAAGATATAGGAATGGAGGACTTCAGATGTAGAAATACAAGCCAGTCTTAGAAAAATAGGGCTATTGGTAATGAATCACCACTAAATAGCTCACTGCTACTTAGGTTTGACTTGAATAGAGAAATGGCTATTGAACACAGAGACGTTCCTGGCAGTGTGTCCATAAGTCACCCCCAGATCGAGCTGCCCAGCACAACTACATGTCCTGCTCCCACTGGAGGGCACAAACGCAGTCCCACATCTCCACCCTCTCATCCACCAGCATGTGAAGGATAAATGCAGTAAACAGGGTCTGCCAAGCACAGTGCAAAAACAATCTAAAACCTAATACTCATAAACAAATCGCACAAAGCTTTCTTTGATTCTAATAAAGCAAAGGAGTCTTCTTTGAAAGAGCTGTAGATATGACAGGACAGCTCTTTCCATACAGATTGGGTGAAATCTCAGCGCAGTTCAGAGTTTGTACACGAAGGCTATTAAGGCTTCAGGCTCACAAAAGCATGTGTTGAATAAAGTCAAATTTTGCTGTCTTTTTTTGTTTGTTTTCTAATTCTCCCTCATTTCCACTTTGTTAGCATCTAAGAGCAAGGTAAACTTGTAACTTGTAGGCATCCAGCACAGAGAAGGCTCCTACACAGAGCAGGCAGCCTATGCAACCCATATCTCACTGTTACATCACGCAAGGAGCATCCCCAAGCCTTGCATCCCAAAGTCTGGCCTTCCTGCATCTTTTACCTTGTGTCTTTTACCTTTTACTTTTCATATGACCTGCTTTTTGCCTACTGTATTCCCTTCAAACTGCACTGTCATCTGCCCCAGGGAATATCAGACCAAGTGTTTTATTCCCACAAAGAATGACTGCAAGAAATGTCGTTTCAATCAAACAAATAAATACATAACAAAAGCAACCATTAAGAGCAACAAAAAGAAATGTATCTGTTGAGTAGGCACTGTTTAGACCTGTAGTAGCACAACCTAGATTCCAACCAAGATCACTTCAAAACCAGTGACAGTTCTTTCACTGGTAAGTGCTGTACCCAAAACTTGTGTTTCTTGGCTCAGTTCTGCTGCCCTGAAGTCAACAGGAAACCTTCCATTGAGCTCTGGTGGGAGCTGCATGGGGTCATAGTGACTTCTGTAAACAGTTCCTCTCACAGATGCTAAAATAAAGAGCCAAAACCTTGCTGTGCAAGTCTTGTAGATGTCTGAAAAATTTAACCATTGTTTATAGCTTCCTGCAATTGGTGGTGGGAGGAAAATAAATACAAGACCAAATAACGACATTCTGCTTTGATGTTTTGCTGCTTGGACTCATTCTAGTCCCCAGAGAAGGGGAGAAAGCAGAAGAGAAAACGAGGGCTCCAGAGCAGAGCCCTGCAGTGCCCATAGCTCACTTCTGCTTGACAATTTGCCTCCGTTTGTTGTGTGAAATTTCCACCCACTCCCCAATTACTTTTCATTTCATTCACAGCTGCTCCCCATTCTGGTAATTCCATCTGTGAGGAGAAAAACGAAGGATGTGAATTATAAAAACACCTTGACTCTGTGTCTGAATTTATCCACATTGATCACCCTTTGGCACTGCTGCTTGGCTTAGTGCCTCCTCTGCAAGGAAACCTAGCAGCGCAGGGGCAGTGGATATTAAAAGGAGATATCCTCATTCCTGTGAATTTGCACATTTCTTGGCCAGCAGTATCTTTCAGACACTTTCTGATTCTCCAGCACCAAGGTGATGGCCTCTCTGGGTGGCAGAAAGTAGTTAACACTGGAGCTAATTACAGTGGGGTTGATGGAGGCTGACACATCCATTGTTCCAGGAGGGCTGTGGGGGTCCTGCAGAGAGAGAGGGTGCAGTGCCACGCTCTGTATCTTCACAGCCCCCTGACACCAGGGAATGTGAAGATGAGGATGCCAGAACTCCTAATTATACACCATGAACCTGCAAAACTGGAGCTTCACAAGTGTTGGTTAAAAATAACGCCCCGAGGTTATGAAGTCAGGCAGCATGAAAAGGAATAGTGAAACAGCAGCAGTGCAAAGGTGGGGAGAGAGGAGTCCTTCTGCTTGGCTGGGACCTGTCAAGGGTCTAGCAGAGACCCTCAGCAGCAACTCACACAATTTTGTGTCCTGTAAAGCTTTTGTGTTTTTTTTACTTATTTTTTTTTCCTTCTTCTATTTCTTTTCCTGTTTCTCCCCTCCTCTCTCTCTCTCCCCCTCCTTCTCTTTCTCTCCTCCTCTTTTATTTGATCTGTGTTTCCCAAATCAGTTTTATACTCAATGTAAGCCACTTCTCTTGAAAATAGCCCCAGTATGATCCAGACAGCCTGTTATCCTCCAACATGTAGGACAGCTGCTTTCCTATCTTCCTGTGAAAACAAGCATCCTGCATTAACTTCAGAACTGCATTCAGCTCTGCAGCAGACAGGTCAAGGTAAAGCAAGGCAAGCAGAGCATCTCTGGAGTCAGAGTTTATTGCAGATAAACCTGAGATCTGCTGTATAAAAATGAACTTCAGTGCATTGAGTCCTTGGAGCACATCTAGCAGATAGGACAGCACAAGGAAATATCAGCCATGATCCTCTGTTCCTATTATACAGCTGGGCTGTACCAGCACTGTGTACAGCAAGAGCTAGAGCACAGACCCCACAGTGCTGAGATGCTGTGGGAAGCTGGACTGTAACACACAGCGACATTTTGTGGACTCCCTCCTTCACCCTCAGATTCACATTGTCACTGATTTTGTGGCCTCTGAGGGACTGACTGTGTAAATGATTGGTTACTAATTAGATAGCTAACTTCCAGTAGGCCTAACCAGTAGACATAACAGGCTGCGTTCAATACATAAAACTCCAACACTCAAAAGAGTTGACAGAAGTGGGAAGGACAGAGGAGATCTTTTTGCCCAAATTCTCAACTGGGGATCCTCAGGGATCCTGTTCACAGACATTGTACATCCTATGAGAAGCTCAGAGTTCCTCTGAGCAACCCTGTGCACATCCATACCCAACCTCCTGCCCACTGCTGCCCCCCCAGCATAAGCAGTCTCTCAATGTTATTAAATTGTTCAGTGTAGGGGCTCAGCATTAGTCTAAAGTGGGTTCAAACTCCCAAGAGTGGGTTTTCTATATCCCAGTGAGTTCCCTAAGAAATCTTATCTAGAGAGCAATAGTTTTCCTTGTCCTCTCTCTAGTTTGTGAACAGAAGCCTCCAAGTGTCTTCTCTGAATAACATTGGAACACGACTCAAGTGTGGAACAAATTGGAATAAGTCATTTCTTTGATACGTGATTATTATAACCATATAACTCTTTGAGTTGAAAGGGACCTTTAAAGGCTATCTAGTCCAACTGCTCTGCGATGAAAAGGGACATGTACAGCTCAGTCAGGTGCTCAGAACCCCAGCAAGCCTGACCTTGAATGTCCATCCAACCTCTTTCATTTACCCACCTGGCAGTGAATACAGCAGTTAATCAGATAAGTTTCTTATGCTCTGAGGATGACCATGCTGATATTCCCTAAACCCAGCAGATGGCAAAGCACCACACAGTATTCCACTCACTCCTCCCACTTCCCAGTGAGATGGGGGAGAGAATCAGGGAAAAAAAATGTAGAACTCATGGATTGAGATAAAACTATTTACTAAGACAAAAAAAAAGATAACTGTTATGATTGTGTATATATATAATGTACGTAACAAGTGATGCACAAGCAATTGCTCACTGATGCCTAGCTAGCCCCACAAGCAGCAGCAGAGAGATGAACTCCCATCCCCTTCAAAACTCCTTCTGCATGATGTCATGTGGTTTAGAATATCCCTTTGGCCATTTTAAGTCAGCTGTCCTAATTCTTCCCCCTTGCAGCTCCTTGGGCCCTTTGCTGAGAATTGCCTTGGCTCTGTACAGCACTGCTTAGCAGCAACTAGTAGTGTGTTGTGTTATCAACACTGTTTCTCTCCTAGAACCAAAACATAGCATCATACTCAGAAAACAATTCCATCCCAGCTGAAACTAATTCCCTTTTTCCAGAGCTCTGCTTTTTGTTGCAGAAACTCAGCCTGCACCTGCAGCACAGTGTGGATGACTGGATATTTTATTTAAAGAAAGGGAAGGAATGTCCCATATTCACAGCAGTGAATCCTGCCTTTGACCCCCTTATGTTCCACTTGGCATGGCTGACCACTTTGCAAACTGGTGGCATCACAGAGGTCAACATTTACTTGCAGGAAAGGCACTTTGATTAGCACAGCACATCCCCAAATGAAAAAGCACTGCTATCATATATCTGCCTCCTGGTTTTATCAGTGCCTGCAGCACCAAGCCAAAGTGAAGTATTAGGAGGTAAATCACCTCCATGTGTTTGTCACAGGCACTTACAAAGAGAAAGCAATTTTAGGGAGGATCACACAGAGTTCCTCAGTGAGGAAGTTCTATTATCTCACCTTGTGCTCTCTCTGCCCAACGATATTAAATTAAATAAGCAAGAGACAGGGAGAAAAAAAAAAAACAGAAGTGGTACTTTCAAATGGCAGAGGAACACCATTCTCTGCCTTGGCCCTGCTGCTCATGACACATTCTTTATAGCAATGTGGTTGATTCCCCTGCTGAGACAACAGCACAACTCATCTTCTCTGCCAGTCATTGGGCTTTCTGAAGACAATTTCACACAGATCAGAATCTTCCACCACTCCTTGAAGAAATAACAGCTGCTGAAGTGCTCATACTTAACACTTGGGGACATGGGTAGTGATGGGCTGGTGGTTGGACTAGATTATCTTAGTGGTCTTTTCCAGCCTCTATGGTTCTATAATTCCATGATCCTCTTTGCGTTTGGGTTGTTACACAACCTCTGATGTGCTTCCAGCAGCTTATCTCTTGTCAGCACTTGAAGGATCACAGGATTTGCCCATTTCTCCCATGAGTTTCCAGAGACAACTTTGAAAATGTATGAAAGTTCCTGGCAAGCTGAGATGAAGGAGGAAATAAAACTTATTTTGAGGTTGACCAGCTGAACTGTGCAGGACAGGCAAAAGCCTGCAGAACAGGAGCTGTAGGAAGATGTAAACATCCCCTGGAGCATGGGGTGCTGCCTTCAGTATATGTGTGCCATGAAGAGACCTAAATTACTTTGATCATGGGGAAATATAGCAGTGCGCACACCAACGGTGCCCAAACCTTTATGGGGAGGCACTGGTAAGGCATTAGCTGGAAAACCACACAAAACTGTTGAAAAATGTAGGGCTGGGGGATAACAATCAGCTCTCCTTGTCTCTGGCAGAGCAAGAACCTGGCAAAAGCAATGCGACAGGGCAATGCATCCCATAGTGGGGCCTTTGCCTTTGGGGATGGATACCAGGAGTTGAGCCATTTCCACTACAGTGGGAAAAATGCTGCATTCTCTTGAAATTCCTTCAAGCCCTATGATCCACCTTTGTACACAGCACATGCAGCCCCACCATTAAATATCTGTGTCTATATTCTTTCCAGAGAAGGATCACTCTTCCTGATGGCAGAACAGCTTTGAGACACAAAATTAAGACCATTTTCAAAAGACTCCGCCACTGCTTGGTGGAGAAGTACTGATAGCACTGCATGGGTGACAGCTCTCGGTCTGGTTTTGCTCTTTATAGAGGTTACACTCCTTCTAGACATATTGTCCAAGCCCTACCCACACCCTATGTCTGTAACATAAAGATCAGATGATGGGACAGACTTCAGGGATACAGGGTACCCTGACCACACAGCAGAAGGGAGCTGTCCCAAGAGAACTCAGAACCAAAGATACTGGAGCAAGTGGGGTGGAAACAGGCCTGGCAATAAGTGCCATTACACATGAAAGAGTAGTGGGTGAGTAATTATAATATCAATTATCTATTCAGATGAGATAAGTGTTTCAAAGGAAAAATGTAGTACCATGAAGGAATCACACAAGGTTGCCATTGGCTTGGAGGTAGCAGAAGCTAAGAGCTGACAGTTTCACCGTGGAAATTGTTTAGGAAATGACCAAGGGAACATACAAGCAGTTTGACATTTGAGCAATGAAGTATCTGGAGAGGAGAGTGTGTATTTATCAGTTGCAGTAATACACATCCCACAGAGGGGAAGAGTAGAGAAACAGAAAATTTTATCATAGATCTGTTGTGACTCAGACATCCCTGGTGCTCAGGCAGAAGAAACTACACAAGAGAGGAAGATTCATATTACATTTCCTAGAAGAGGAGTGATGGGCAAATACTATGCACGATATAAGTCCTGACAGAAGAGAAAACAACACTTTTCCCAATCATTAGGTGAAAAAGCAGAAAGGCTGTGCATGATCTCAGTGCAACAATAATCAAGAGAGATGCCCCCAGAATAACAGACAGCAATTGGACAGGGGCAGCCACGATTAGACAGTAGAATTCAGTCTAAGAGGTCCAGGGAGTACAGCAGGAATAGCTCATGTTGTAGGCAACTACAGATTAAGACAAATTTGCAAGGAAAAATTGTATGGAACAAGTTTTCTCTAAAAGAAAAACTAAAAATTTGTTGGTGGCAAATGAACACACCTGGGGAAATGGAAAGAAGATATCATAGAATCATAGGGGTTAGAAGAGATCGAGTCCAACCCCTCTGCCAAAGCAGGTTCCCTACACCAGGTAAGATATGTGCTTTGAGAGTAAAATGTGTTGCAATATATCCAAAGAGAAGAGGAAAAGGAACAGTCTGACTACAGTGTAGTTAATTTATCAGGATTGAATCCAGTTCTGGTGAGGTGACCATGGGAAAGTCACCTATCCAGAACGACCAAGCTGGTAGTGGCTGTTTCCTATCTTATTTCCTCATAGATTCAGTGCAGGAGCTGATACTGATATGCGCTTCACAAAGGCAATTCCCATCTTGAAAGAAGGGTCTGCAGCCCAAAAATTAAACTGGAAGTCAAATGTAGGGCTGTCATGGAGTTCTTTGCAATCCCCATCCAGTTCCCCCATGGAGTTCTCCAAAATCCCCAGACTTGACGTGGAAAGTGCTATTCCTCTTACAAATGGGCTTTCAGGTAGCTCCAGCAGCCTACCAGTCAGGAAGGCAAATGGTGACTCAATGCTGTGTGAGGCACAGAACTTGGTGGCTTTTTTGGTTTTGCTTTTCCTTTGGGTCAGATGAATGGACCCATCCCTGCTCTGCTTTTCTTCAAACCTGCCACATCCAGACTACTCCAGATATACAGAATAAAATCTCAGAAAGGCAACACCTAGGTCAGTAATTAGGATGAGAAATTCAGGATAGCAGCTATGAGTTAACTGTGGAGAACTGCCAAAGCATTTTTTTGCTACTGGGCGTCCAAGCACTAGAATGACAGAAGAAATTCTGTGCAGATAAGCATGAAGTGAAGCAAATGGGAAAATAATTCCATTTGTGCTTGTGTAGTGATGGACTGCAAGATATCACCAATCAGGTACAAAAGCTTCTGTTTACAATAGATGGTTATAAGAAAATATCAGCTTAACTGCAAACAAAACTGCAATTGGGTCTAACACAACTTAGCTTTTCTTACAGCTTTTGGATGTTTATACCTGATTCTAGCTATTCAAAACTCACACAATGTAAAACAGATGAGTAATTATCTCCTCAAACCTCTCCTGCAGAAACCATACGTGCTCTTCTTCTCCTATCTCTTAGGATCAACTGGGCCATCTGACAGGGCTCCCAGATAGCTCATTTTTTAAGTTGCTTCCAGGTGGAAGTTGTTGCCTTGGGTGTCCTCATATTAACCAACGCCAGCAAACGCATTTGCCACAACACATTGCAAGCCACCTGTCCCCTTGCTCTTCCTCATACACCACCACTCAGCTTCCTGAAGAAGGTCCCTTCACACTGGGAAGCACTGACAAGGCCCAGCCAGTTCTGTAAGATACACATATACACGTACACACCATGGTACAGAATGGACCCATACAGCTCAACCCAGAAGCTACAATAACAAGTGCTACTCTGCTTGCAAAAGGCAATTTTTTGTTTGCATCCCAAAAAACCAAGCCTCATGAAGTTTACAATTCAGCCTGCATGAGAAGGCAGTGAGTCTCCCTCTGCTATTTTCAGAAGCTACTTGCATATTCTATGCATTGCTCTGATTACTTATCAGCCTTTTTCACATGCATGCAGATACTGTCACCTCTTGGCTGTTAAAATTTCTAGGTCAATGGGGAAAATGTCAGTAAGTCAACAAATGAATTTTAATTATGCACCCCACAGATGAAGAATAGAGGATTACGGCAAGTCCTGATCAGGAATGAAGATCCAGAGAGGAGGAAAATGACAGCAAAACATTTGAGATGCATACAGTTTGGTATTTATGGCCAATCAAGACACAATCAGCTAAGCAGTTCCTTGAATAGGACTGTATAATCGAATCATGGAATTGTTTGAGTTGGAAGAGACGTTGAAAGGTCAGCTAGTCCAACTCCCCTGCAATGAACAGGGACATCTAGAGCTCCATCAGGGACTCAGAGCCCCATGCAGCCTGACCTTGAGTCTCCAGGGACAGGGCATCCACCACCTCTCTGGGCAGCCTGTGCCACTGCTTCACTACCACTACCATAAAAACAAATTTCTTATATCCAATCTATATCTCTCCTTTCTAGCTTGAAACCATTTCCCCTCACAATAGACCCTACTCAAACACCACTCTCAGGTCTCCCTGAAGCCTTCTATTCTCAAGGCTGAGCAGCCCCAGCTCTCTCAGTCTGCCCTTGTAGGACAGGTGTTCCATCTCTGGGATCATTTCCATGGCCCTCCAACAGGTCAGTGCATCTCAGCTTATCAGCTGGTGAAAACTGCTCTGTGTAGTTACAGTCAGGCTGGTGATTCAGTAACAGGATTAGAAAAGTCCCTCAAGCACAATTCCCAGCATTCAGTCACCTCAATTGCTTCAACACAGACACCACCAGGGATTTCCTCACTCTAGAAGGGACCAGGATTTCCATGGGACCTGTGCTGTATCTTCCACACCATGGAGTCACTGACCTTCATGAGAAAGGTTGTGTTGACCAACGCATTTCAACCCAAAATCAAGTCCCAGACTTCACGTTTCCATTTAAAACAGGCAAGCACTGCTAATGCCAATTTCTGAAAGAAACCAAGCATAGCACAAAGAGAGTCAAAGCTCACATGGAGAATGAACGGAGCTGCAAAAAAAGAGCTCTCAACCTTCCCATCATGCATGCCCTTCCCCAGATACAGAGTGAAAAAGGACCTGTCCAACCCATGGTGGGGATGCACAGATCCTGCCACTTAAATGCAACATTCCAGTAAAACAAATAACATTTTCCTGAGGAGAAAAAGTGGCAATGGGGAGCAGCCAGCTATATGCAGTTCCAGGAAATAGTGCACTGGGAACAGCCAAGTTAATATGAAAGTCCATTTTTAAGACGACAAAAAATTCCTCTGTTTCTTCTTAAATGGAATTTGATGTGTCCTCAGTCTGTCAGTGCAAGCTAATCCCTCGGCTCATTTGTAAAGAAAATAGTGATATAAATGGATAAAGCTCTCAAGGTAGCTGCTAACAATCATGTTCCAAGCCAATTTTCTGCTTCACTAATACTCTGAAGCTAATCAGCATTTTTCTAAAGGATTTCTGTTACAGCATATAATACTTGAATTTTCTGTCCCCAAAATACTTTCTTGGCAATATTTACGCTGGTTGCATCCCCTGTTGCTTATTTACCCTTAACAATTAAAACACATCTTGTGGAAGTATTCCTACTGGCTGCAGCCCCCAAAATGAAGTGACCTTCTCCTGGCTCAGTGATTCCCTGGCACCAAGATGGAAAGCATCCACGTGCAAGGCAAGGAGCAGTGGGAAGAAGGATGGTGCCAGGTGGATGCTGGCACAGCACGGAGCACAGGGCAGCAGACGGCGAGCCAGGCAGGTGGAGGCTTCACAGAGCCCCTGGTATCCCCACCATTGAGAGATCTGAGCTCTCTTCTCTAGAATGAGGACTGCAGTCTGCAGGTGGCACTGAAGGGGACATGCAGGTGACGTACTTGCCCTTCAGGGCACATCCGGCATGGGGCTCCAAGAAGCTGTGTTTCTATTAAGCTTCATTATGCAGATTAAAAACTGCATTGCCCTCCACAGCCATCTTTAGAACTATTGGTACTAAATTAATCAGCTCTTGCTTTTCGAATAATGAGATACATTTCAGGAGGAGACTACACGTCTGGCGGCTGTTCATCTATTTCATCCTAGGCAAGGTCTTGCTTGAATATCATAGAATTATAAAGTTGCTTGAGTTGGAAGGGACCTAAATGTCATCCCTGCAGTGGGCAGGGATTCCTACAGCTCGGTCAGGTGCTCAGAGCCCCATCCAGCCTGACCCTGAGTGCCTCCAGGGATGGGTACCCACCACCTCTCTGGGCAAACATTACTTGGTCCCAAGCATTTGCTACTGATCATTCCGGAGATTTCTTCAGCACACTTTTCTACCAGCATTTCAAATCAAGATGAACTCTCTGATGAGACCCATATAAAAGTTCTCCAAGATACTAGAAAGTGAACATAGATGGAAAAATTTAGTTTTTCTGCATCAGCCTTGACTGAGCGCTCCTTTCATACCACATTGTTACAACTCTTCGATATGCCTTTTATCCTCAAGTTTTTGAAAAAGGATATATTATTAATTTTGATGCCTTTCAAACACTTTTTATCCTGTCTTCTTTCATTTTCCAACTAGCTAGATTTATTTATATATATATATTTTATATTTTCTCCCATTCTACCACAATTTGAGCTTTTCCTGTGATGCCTCCTTGCTTTCAGTGAATTCAGCCACTACATCCAGACTGCCCAGTCACATGTGAGTCTTTCTAAAGGTGCTTCCTTGGCTGGATCTGTGCCAGCCACACCAAGGATGCCAGACAAGTTCTTTGGGATCCCCAAAATAAGGTGCCTCTGGAAACACATCTGCTGTAATTTCAAAAGTGGTCTTAAGTCTCAAGGAGTGCCAGAACTGAGCCACAGAGACTACAGAAATAGGAGTTTCTGACACACAAAAAATAAAAAAATATAAAGCAGTAGATACAGAGTTTTGCTTTTCTGAAACGTTGATAACTTCTAGTTGAATTTGAGAGTTTCTTAATTAACACAGAAAATGAACACTTTCCTCCATGTTCAGCAGATTCGTGTCAAAAGGTATTTAGCCTATTTCTGCTCTAATCACAGGATTATCATTTATCTGGACTCATCCTGAAGGCACTGACTCCATCTTTTGATACTAAACTCCAAGGAAATACCTGGTACATCATACAACAAAAGAATCAGGTACAATATTGCCAGCTACATCCTAAGAGCTTTGCAAGGAGAAGAGGCTACAAACAGTTAATACTTTTTACATCTGCAAGTTCCTCTGATGTTGTGATGATGTGGGCTGTGATAAGTACTACAGAAACCAGGAAGGAATGGGCTCACAGAGCTTTATAATGAACAAGATGTGAAAGGAGTACTGAAATCTGCAGTTAAATCCATTTAAGGACAAGACTAGTGAAGACAACTGAAGCATTTTCTACTTATATCTTTACATTAGCAGTAAAATTCATGTTTTCCTAGAATCTGTTCAAGATTATATGTTCATTTTTTCATCTTTAATTCCATTCTCATCTGAATGAGATGTACTTTCAGATGGTGAAATTAAAGACGGCATCAACAATGGCATCCTTCAAAATGACCTTTCCACTGCACCCACTTGAAGCAAAACATTCTCAAGCTTTGTCGAGAAACCATGAAACTTTCACAAATTCCGTGACCAGGAAAAGGAACTGATCCTAATTTAGGCATTTTTAATATATATTAGAACGTTTTGCTCAGTGGAGCAGAGTATCAAGTAGATATATCAAGTCAAACTACTGCTTTGTCAGCAAGATACACTGAATGCAGAGGAAGAACTGCAATATCATGATTTTCCTACAGGAAAGGTGGGAAGGAACTTTTTGTAAGGGCAGGTAGCAACAGGATGAGAGGAAATGGCTTTCAATAGCAAGGGGGTAAGTTTAGACTAGACATTAGGAGGAAATTCATTACTGAGGGTGGTGAGACACTGAACAGGTTGCCAAGAGAGGCTGTGGATACCCACTCCCTGGAGGCATTCCAGGCCAGGCTGGATGGGGATGTGAGCAACCTGGTCCAGTGGGTGGTGACCCTGCCTACAGCAAGGCAGTTAGAACTAGGTGACCTCAAAGGTCCTGCCCAGCATAAACCATTCTGTGATTCTATGATTTTTCTTACTTTGAGGTTACATCTAAAATGAATTCAATATTGGAATTTCTGTGGCACAGAATGGCTGTCATCTCAGGTAAAGTTTCTTTTATTTCTATTTCTTTTTATTCATAAAACAGACAAATTTTCAAAATTTCAAGGAAAAAATTCACAAACAAAATTAATCTCACTAGGTAAACCAAGAAGACCCAGACCATTTTTACCCTTCTGAAATGAGGGGAAGACGCAACTTTGTAGGGAAGTTTGGTTCAAAGTGTATCCCACTTTGCAGAGAAATGAAAGAGCCTTCCCAGACCACGAGGACACTATCTCAGTATCATAGCAACCTTGTTTTCATATCACTTTAATAAACTAATCTATCTCAAAAGCATTTGGCACTGGTCCTGTGGGAACACTGTGGGAACATTACAGTTTGATAAGCAGAAACTTCTTATTCATTTTCAGGTTAAATACATTTGTGATCATTTTATACCCATTTGTTCTCCTGCCAACATTGCTTGCAATGGAGAGCTGGAAGGCCAGAGAGCTGCAGGACACCTGGGGAGTAACTGCTGCTGCTTTCTCACCTGTGCTTCAGCCAAAGCAGATCAAAGTCAATACATGCCACCAGAAACTTTACACTGAGCTCCAGATGCAACATGCTGCTGGTCCATTCATGGTTAAAATCAAATGTCTTCACATCTGGGAAGTTTTTAAGGGAATATTCAGCTGAACAAACATACATAAGGATTTCAGCTGTTTAATACAAGCATCTGGGGTCATTTCAGACTTCTGTTAGATTTGAATGGTGCAGGTAGACAAGGCACAGAACCTGAATGGTCCACCGTTCTCTGGAGGCCAGACACTGCCAAAATCTCTAGACATCTCTGGAAGGGTCCTGAATCCTGCCTGGATGTCCATCACAATGCAAGACAATGAGTCAGCAGATACTGGAAAGCTCTATCTCCATTGACTGTTGTGGGAGTATAGCCACAGTGCTCACAAAGTGCTTGTGTGTACACATTTGAATATCAGCATCTTAATTAACGATCCAAGTGCCATTTTATGTTGCAATGTTAACTGAACAACCACTATTTTTCTGGACAAACAATCACTGCACCAATACACTCCACTGTTTCTGTAACTTCCTATACAAAGGAAAAATGACATCAATAGGATAATCCTAAAGGAAAAACTGAAGGCAGTTCTGGATGACCACTGCAAATTACTGCCGTGGTGCAGCCAGCACAGCTTCTGTTGGAGCAGTGCCATGCTTGGATGGGCAACAGGACCCACCTGACCAACAAAAACCTTTAACTCCTTTCTCAAATAGGTATCACAAACTTGGAGCACTGTTCAAATACTTCAGCATACTAAAAGAGAAAGAGGCTAAACATAATTTGGAGAGTAGACATCCATTTCTTTCTTGCTTCCTCCAAGGAAGGGGTCCCAGAGACATAGAACCATCTCTAGATCTATTGGGAATGCACAGGATTATTTTCAGCCTTGATTTCCAATGTCAGACTTTGAGAAATAACTTCTTATAACTGGATCTTGTATGTTGTCAGTAAGGTAGACTGGTGCTGCTTGTTGGCCAGGAGTTTGGAAATAAGAACAGGAATATGGCAGTCAGGTTGACAGTGCACTGGATGATTTTCACATCTCGCAGCTAGAAGGACCCACTGCCCTTTCTGAGCTCCACAAGGAGTACCTGCATAGCAACAAGCGTTTAGAGCTAGCCTGCCCATCCAGGAATCATAGTAACATAAAGGTTGGAAAAGATCACTAAGATCACCAAGTCCCAACCAATGACCCATCATTAACCATGTTTCCCAGTACCACATCTACCCTTTATCTTGAAAACCTGCATTTAATGGGAGAACAGCAAATGCAAAAGAGAGGGAAAAGGGGAAGGAGTGAAATGGCAGATTCTCCTGCCTCACCTTAAAAACAGGTGAGATTTCAGAGTAGGTTTGGAATAAGAGTACAATGCCAATAAATGATATAACAAACAGTATGGACATTCCAAAGCAAGATCAGCTTTATAGATGTGCAGTGGAGCTCATCCACCCTGGCTTGAAGAAAATATTTGATTAAACACCATCTGGGAGATCAGCTCAGATGGGCAGAGTGAAAGCTGGATGAAACACAGAGTGGGTGAGGAGATAGAAACACGTACTGCTGAAAGGACAAGGATCAGGCTGGAGGGAAATTACTAATAGATTTCCTCAAGAATTAGTCTTGAGACCAACATTTTAATTAATTACTTCAGCACAGAAAATGTCTGAGAAAACCTGCTAATAGCATAATTTAGGACCAGTGTCAATATGGAGGTGGAGTGAGATAACAGCAGAAGCTGCACATAATTCTGAGAACTGCAGTATGAGGAAAGAAAAAAATTCATTGGTACAAAATGAAATAAAGTGCAATTTATTTGGGAGCTAAATATCTACACAGACCTGTGATATAAAAATATGGCTTATCACCTAGAAATGATAGAGAAGTTCCAGGTGATGAGACAATGATCAGCATAATGCAGCTGGAAAAGTGACAAACACTGTTCTTAGTACCAGAATGAGGCAGGTATTTGACTATCAATAGGATAACTGGAGAAACAGGTAGACATTCATCAAAAGAAAATGGAAGGAGACTGGCTTGATCAGCCAGGGGCTGCTGGTATAACTACCTGTATATGCACAAGCATAAAATAAATGGGAAAGGGGAAGGTGTGTAACTGGCCAGGTCATGTTGACAGGAAAATGGACAGACAAACTGTTGTGAATTATTACACACTGGAACAAAGAAGAAAGTCCCTATTTATTAAGAGTATCAGCAAGAAGAACCCTGCTGTCTTGCAAGAGGGAGCTCAAAACACTTATGGAAAGCACATGTCTTTCCTCACAACCAAAGTAAGTGGACTTCAAGACATTAGGAGGCCCTCTCTGGATCTCTGCTATAGAAACTGGAACCCTACAGCACCTATACAAACAGTCTGTGCCATGAACAGGGTTTGCAAACTTGTCATCTCAATTCCTAGGAGAGTCAGATGGGGGTGAGAAAAGTTTCTTCCCCACAGGGTGGTGGGCATAGAACTGGTTGCCCAGGGCAGCAGTCATGGCCCCAGGTTGTCAGTCTTCAAAGGGTTTGGACAATGCTCTGATCATATAGTCTGATTTTTGGATGGTGCTGTGAAGAGTCAGGAGGGGGACTTGATGATCATTATGGGTCCCTTCCAACTTGGGATATTCTTCAGTTTTGCAAGGGCTGCAGAGGAAAAAGAAAAGTCAGAGGACAGAGCAGAGGAAGGAAAGGAAATAAGGATACTGGGGGCTGTTATCTTGCTTATTAGGACACAGTTGCTCACCTGGGAGCATGGAGGCTCCTCAGGCATGCTGAGATGAGCAGCTGCTGCCTCCTTACCTGAGGGAACACAGAGGTAACAGGGTGTTCAGAGAATGCAATGCTATGCCAGAGGCAAGCAAAAGGAATGATGTCATTACCATGCCTACAGAGGCTGGGATGCCCCCAGGAGACAGCAACAGTAATGGTGTTTTATAGTAACTTGATAACTATTCATGCCAGGAGGACAGATTACTCTAAGCAGTCTTATTTTCTAAGTTACTAGATAGTAAGATGATGATATTCACAGCTGGTGCAGAGACCACTTCCTGCCTTTTAATACAGGAAATAATCAAAATTCAGATTACATGGGCAAATAAATGCACTCATTAACATCACACACTCTCCAGTCCCAGGTAGGTGGTAGGCACTCCATGGAGATACAGGGGCCTCCAAGGACTCTCTACCATCTATGCTTTCCCATGTGGACATTGTGTGACCACCTGATTGTGGTCCAGCAACTGTGCCCTCATCTCCCCATAAAGAATAGAAACAGGGAGATGGGTGACCAACTGTGCTCCACCCCCTGCTTCAGGGAGCACAGCAGTGCCCTGGCACCATGCTCAGAAAGACAACACAAAGACAACAGAAATGCATTGGCCATGCTATGACTAGCTGGGGCAGAACATACACAAGACTGTAAAGCTGCTAGCAATGAAGCAGAGGAATCTTGTGTGTTTTGGTCTTTCATGAGAACTGAGTGGAAGAGAAGAGAGCACAAACACCATTAAAATCTTCTCCCCTCATCACTGGAAGCACAGAAATTTTTTGGAAAATTATGGTACCAAAAGGAAACCTTTTTGGCTTAAACACCGAAAGGTAAGAACACTATTTCCTACAAAAAGGCTTTTGATTTGTGAGTAGTTAGAAGTGGCACAAATACTGTGAAATTCCTGAATCCTGACCTGGCTGGACATGCCAAGGCACATAGAGTACATGTCTCTCTTTTCCAGAATCTGCCTCATCAGGATTTTTTGGGGGATATCCACTAAGGACAGTGTCCCAAGTGCTGCCATATACCCTGATGCTGGATGCTGGACACTGTGGTTCAAGGTCCTATGTCCTGGTCCTGCCTGGAGTCCATCCCCATTGAGCAAGAACAGTTCCTTGCTGCTTCACCTCCTCCAGATCTTGGTGAGCAGCTTTATCTGCTGTTAAACCAGGCAGGAAGTTCTCAAAAGAAGTCAGTCTACATATCTTTATCTGCAGTAGTTTTCCCTTTTGACTAGAGAAGTTCTCCTTCCCTGGAGAAAGAGATCTTAATGTAGGACTGTCTCTTCCAGGTATACAATTGACACCTGGGGGGATGTCAACCCAATGGGAAGAAAAAGAGCAAAGATGCAATAATCATAGAATCCTTAAGGTTGGAAAAGACCACTAAGATCATCTAGTCCAACTATGAGCCCATCCCCCCTCAAGCCCATTGATGGTCTTTGGAAATGGTGAGACTGCTTCTAATTAAGCATCTTGCACCTTCTAATTAAGCTTAAGCAAAGCATCATGAGGATTACTAATAATTGTATACAGAAAAAAACTCACCCAACTGGTGATGAGGGCCCCTGGCTATAGAATGCTCCTTCCCACAGGGCAGCCTTCACCCAGGAGAAGCTCTCCTGCTGGAGGCAAGCCCTTAAGTGAGGCCAGGGAGGGGTGGACTTCATGTCCACCTCTTCCAGTCAAGTGGTGGAATTGCTTGCTCCTGTGCTTCCTGGGTCATTCATCCTTTCACCAGGTGCTCAATCATCAGTTCAGGCCATGATATAGCTGTTCCCCTACACCCGCCAAGCCACATCACTCAGTGTGACATCTACTGTTCTCTTGAATACCTGCAGGGATGATGACTCCACCACCTCCCTGGGCAGTATGTGTCAATGCATCACTCTTCCCAAGAAGAAATTTTTCTTAATACCCAACCCGTGCCTCCCCTGGCGCAACTTAAGGCCATTACCTCTCAAACTTTCTTGTCTGTGCAGAACTCAGGAGCCAAACCTCACTCTCAAGAGAAGGACACAAATGATTCTTCTGTCAGAGTCTCTTTCCTTGGGAAAAAGGAAGACCAAAAACACACACAAATCGCACTCACAACCTTGCTGAGATGCACTGAAACTAACCAACATTCTGCTTCCTGTGCTGTAAACTGGGCAGGAATATATTAAGTAAGTAAAAAAACATACACACTGTTTGTATGTGCTGCAACATGCCCCATCAGATATAATTAAGGCTCCCATTCTTCATCTGTCCTACCACTAGTTCTATATATTAAGTTCCATTTTAATTACTTTTAGTGTAGCATCTCCTCATTCAAAATGAGTAGCTCCTAGTAATGGTGCATTCAGGGGAAAGCAGTCAGTACTTTTAGGGGGGTGTGCACTGGTAATCAGCACTGCAGTAAGCCCAGAGAAATCCCAATTCCCAGTGCCATGGGAAAGGTAATGAAGTTTGAATGGCTCTCAGGAATTAGAAGGGAATTGGAGGCTTACAACAAGTTTTACAAAAGAAAACAGGAAATGTATGTTAGTTTTTGTTCTGGACTACAAGTGGGAGGTTCACTTGCGATCCAAAGCTCTGTAAAGTAATTAATCCCCCACGTTAATTTTACTGGAGTGCCACACAGCAGTGGCTGATAGCCCCAACCAACCCTGAGCCCCCTTGTAGTACTGCCCAGGTAGATGACAACAACTCACCTATGCCGCCCAGAGTCCAAAACCAAACCCACCCCAAAAGTTCCCTTCAGGCCTTTTTTGTTGTTGCTGTTGTTGGAAATAAATGCCTACAAAATCATTTGTTTGCTCTGACTGTTTGGGGTGAGGGGAATGAGTCCTGACAACTCACACCCTGCAGACACCTGCCCTCCTGCCACTGTGGGATGCTTCCTGGTTTGGGCTGATGTTCACCTCCCTGGAAATCCAGAATGTTTTGCTGTACAAGGACACACACCAGGAGTCCAATGCCTCCAGAGGATGTTGGATCCACTGCAGGAGTCGATCCTAGGTGTGCAAAAACTGCCAAGCGCAGAGCTCCTGCTGCCCAGCTGTGTGTCCTTGCACAAAAAACATGAGGAGCAGTTCAGCCACAGTGACAGCAATGACAAAAAAACAAGAAACATCACTTAACTGTAAGGTCAGCCTTGCTCCTTGTTTTTTCTTCTGTAGGAATAAAAACCATTGCAGGTTCTGTAAACATCATTAAATTTTGATCTAAAGAGGTACACAGATAAGACAAGAAAACGGAAAGAAAAAAATAGCTAAAGACATCCTCCTCAAAAGTTTTAACCCCAAGCAATTTTTGTTCTGGATCTTAAAATTTGGAGTCAGTAATTACGTCAGTTGCTCCTATTTATTTCCATGGAAACTGCAGCAGATACAAAGAGCACAATAACACTGAGAGAGCAAACTCTCAGCTACAAAACACTATTTTCTAATTTAACCACCACTGTCAATGCAAAAGGACCAGCACAAACAAGGAGCTGTTACAAAAGGAACAAAAAAAATGCTCACCTGTCTCCAATGATTTAGACTTTCAGGGAAATAACTCCAAAGGGGGGAACCTCCAACAAGAGAACCTTCCTCAGTGGCAGTCAGCCCTTAAATGAGGTCTAAGAGCAGTGCAGCCTGGCTCCACCCCTTCTGGTCACACAGGTGAATTGCCTTCACCTGTGCTCCTAGGGCTGACCAGGTTTTTCCTTCAGGTGCTCAATCAGTGGTTCAGGCCATGACTCAGCCATCCCCATACAAACACCACTTGCTATGCCTTTTCACCTGCAATGAACAAGAGCCTGCATGACACGCTGATAAAAATCTGCATGGCCATCCAGAACATGGCTTGTCTTTTACTTTGCAATGTCAATGGTCTCCATTTTTCTTCATGGAGCAAATCTGTGGCATTCCTTTGCACATCTGTGTCGGACACCATTGTGTCAGACTGCTCC
This sequence comes from Odontophorus gujanensis, assembly GCA_013399175.1. Lineage (NCBI taxonomy): Eukaryota > Metazoa > Chordata > Aves > Galliformes > Odontophoridae > Odontophorus > Odontophorus gujanensis. The sequence goes on along the minus strand of VXAB01002419.1, from coordinate 73,816 downwards.
TCTGCTGCTGTCAGTCACACAGCAACAAAATGTAATGGAATATTGGTGAGAAGGTTCAAACTCTTCCATCTGTGTTTGATATCACAGGCCAACATCACCAAATAGGAGGCATTACTTTCAGAACAGCCCTCATATTTTGGGCATTTCCTCTTTAGATACTTATGCAGCTGATTTGTCAGAAAATTGGTGTTTGCCACTTCCTATCAAACAACTTCTGTAAGTCTTTATCGTAGAAGCCAAAACTTAAGGCATGCTGATCTTCTAATGATTGTGGAAACCACGTATATTGCAGTTAGAGGAGAAAAACATCCCACAAAGACCATCCTCTCCTTCCCACCTCCTTTCCAAATGCAGGCGTGGCTCTGCCTTGGCACAACTTCCAATGTTTTCAATGCTTTTGATGCTTTGTTGACCAAGTAAGTTAGAGAATAAAACCTGGATGGCACTTCTGCGTGCACCATCCAGATTTTCAGGTGGAGATGAGTTCACACAAACACTTTGCATGGGTTTACAAAGCCAGAGCTGCCATTACCGATTGAAATAACTGCAGAGAGCAATGATCCATGCAGGGAGCAGCACAAAATCATTCCTGACCCGGTGCATTGCTCAGACCCCCAGCTTAGCATCACCCAGCCGTGCACTCCCTCAGCACACTGCAAAGCCATACTGCTGGCATTTGGAGTACAGTAGCTCAGTGAGTTATTGATATTTCCTTGAATATTATACAACTGCTTGACAATGTAATCCATCATGAGAGTGAAAGCAGATAATTTCCCGGGAGCACATTGAATTCCTGTATTCTGTTCCCCTTCTGGTTAAGCCCACTTGCTGGTCCCATTGTGCTGCTGCCTGTTCTTTGAATTGCCATTTATAAATCGGTCTGTGTACAGCTAACTCTTGCGTAAAAGGCTTCAACAATAGTAGTATACAGTCAAATGCACATAATTGCTTTGACGAAAGAAATAGAAATCACATCAAGGCACATAAACCGTGGTCCCTGTGTACTGCAGTTTAAAATAGATGATGCCCTATGGCTGATAATGTACTTCCTCTATAATCATTATGAGTCTTCTAAATAAGAAGCCAATTATTGCTCTAACAAGGCACTCATTAGTAGTCTGGACGGAGATCATACAGATGGTGTGGAACAGCTGGAAGTGGCAAGGGGAATCAGAGAAGCGATGTGAGAAAGGCACAGGTACAAGCAGGGCTGCAGCCCTTTGCAAAAAGATGTGGCTGCAGATTTCTGCTGCTGCAGGATTTCAAGCCAGTCCTGCCCATATCAGCTCTTTAGGTCACCGTGACCTGAAAACTGTGACTGCTGACATCCCTAAGGGCCTGGGTGCCATCACCACTGACCTCCAGCCCAGAGAAGGAGCAGCCATACAGGTGGGACGTGCTCTCTGCAGCATGGTACATCCAGGGAGCTCAGTGGAAGCACTTCTCTCCTCAGAGCTCTCTTCTATTGCTCCCACCCAGACCAGGAGCACAGGGTTTGACCCATCAGTTCTGTGGGAAGGGCTTTTGTGTCAGAGATGGACATGGTTCCTCCTGTGCATTTTGCTCCCTGAATACTGCACTGATGCAGGAGGTGACTAACCAAGCTTTGCCTTTGAATCTGATGTTCTCTCCTGTCTCAAAAATGCAGCTGGGGAGGGGAAAAAAACAACATTGGTACCTCTACTTATAGAACTAGATATATTTTACAACGCCAAGAGCAGCTGTGGTTCAGAGCTGGCTGAAGACATACAAGAACTGTAACAGTGCACATTCAGATACATCTGGTGAATTGCCCATGAATTAGTGGCAGACTTACAGTATTCTGGATTTGGAGAACAAGAGGAAGGAGGAAGGGGTGGTTACAAACAGGAGCTACTCATCAGATCCCAAGCAGACAGTAAGACCTGGAGCAAAGATGCCGAGGAAACCTGCAACTGGGCAAACTGGGCAACCTAGTCTGGCTTTCTCCAGAGCAGATCCTTCCAGATAGTGCACAATGAGCCTGTGCTGATGGCAAAAATGAAGCAAAACAAAACAACTCAAAACAAGCACATGCTGGATTTCTGAACAAAATCTTTCATTGAAGACAATTGCACATATTGTTAAAAAACTGTGGACCTTCACAGCACGTGCTGGTGCACATGCACTGTATTCTCTATTGCTGAATGATGCATTTGCAGGAACAGGTTTCTGACGTTAAGCAGAGAGCACAGTTATCTCGACCAAGCAGCAGTCAGAGAGCAGTGGGGAGCAGACAGAAGTGCAGAGGATCTCACAGCATCCTGCATCCAGCAATGAGCTGAGCCTGCCCTCCCAGGGGCTTGCTGAGGCCGGCAGGCTGTCAGCAACCACTGTGGCATGCAAACTCTACTCCCTTGTTTCTGCCTTCAGCAGAAGCTGCTCATCTGAGCACAAATATGAGCACTCCCATGCCTCAGTTTCCCCATAGGGCACTGAAGCAACATGGGCTCTCCCCCTGGGGTGCTGCTGTTACCACTAAGTGTGGGGAAACCGGGGCAGGATAGGCAGGGGAGACTCCAAACTGCAAGAAGTAGCACTGGGGGTTTGCTTCCTTCCTGAAGGCACGTCTCATAAGCGACTTTGTAGCTCAAGTGATTATTTACCTCCTACATTAATTAGGCCCCAACGAGCTAGGTAAGCCATGTGCAGTGCCTGGGGCAAGGAGCAGGGATGTCCCCACCACTGCCAGCCACAGTGCCCAGCCCGCCTATACCTTTTCGCCTTGATTAACTGCAACATCTTAAGCATTTTTGAGTTTGGGCTTTTTGTTTGATTGGTTGGGTGTGGGTTTTTTTTAATCACAGGGTGCTGTGCCAGCATCTGTAGCCAGCCCCAACATTTTCTGTTTAGTATCTACCTAGTTCAATTGAGCAGGTCCAGCTGTGTTTGTATTTCATTGACACAAAAAGCAGAATATGTTGCTGTAGAGACAGCTATGATTTGCATCTTAATTAAGCAGTGACAGATGCCCTACTGATAACAGCAATCTTTAGCTATAGATCCCCATTGGCTTTAAGGTTACAGTATTCCCACATATTAGGAGGTGCTTCTGAAATCAGAATTTTAGCAGGTGATTAGCAGAGCATTATGTCTTAATGTTTTTGCTGTGCCAAAAACCCTGCTGGATTTTTTATCTCAAGATGAAGGCTGATCTGTGTAGGAAGATGCTTCCCTATCATAGTACTAAAGAAAAGCAATCAGCAAGGGAATGACCTCAAACCTGGGCACGATGCTGACAGTGCAACACCAAGCCACCCAACAGGGTTCTCATGGCTGGATAGTCAAGCACTTGCAGGATAGTGAATGTCTACATTGGATTTCCAGTCTTGGCTGCTCTTGCCTCCTCATTCAACATCAAAACTTTGATCCATTTCTTCTGCACTGAAGAGGTTTCAGGGTGCCCAGGGACTGAGGATGGGGAACACAGAGGACTTGGTAAAAAATAAAACTGAATCTGAACCCATTCTCTTTCAGTGACCATGTTCTGGTCTTGAAGGGTGCGTGGCCTGGGCACTAAACCTGATTTAGCAGATCCTTAGAAATGTTATCCACAGATATCACTCCATCTCACCTGGTGTACAGCATCAACTAAACACTTCAGAACATGCAAACCCTTAAATCAGTGATTTAGCCACAAGGATGGCATAGGATTTCCTTCCCTTAATGTAAGGGTGAGCTTCTCCATGAGAGATATAAAGAAGGTAGTTGCATGAGCACCAGAGCTTCTAGTCTGGCTCCTTTCAGCTTTGTGCCAGAGTTGATTTGTTGGTGTAAGAGATAATGTGAGCTTAAATCAAAGGTTTTTGCACTTCACTGGGTTTTATTCACATCTTGTTGGCATTTAAAGGGCTTTTTGCCGTGTGACTTTGCAGGCACTTGATATGATCTGAGCACACGTTGCACTCTCCACTTGGCAGAGGTCCACACTGCATTTTTCTCCTCTCTGGTAATCAATTTTCCCCAAATTCAGAAGAAATCGGTTATCAGCAACTCTTTTTCTTCAGCAGAGCTTCCTGAAACATGGCCAAGCCTCAGGAGGAGTGGGGATAGGCAGCAGACTGGCACCTATGCACAGTATAGGAAACCAATACAGACCAGTTGCACCCAATTATTTATAGGATTTCAGTCCAAATGGTTATGTCTCCGCTGGCACACCCTGGCATTATTGGAGACAGGACTCTATTCTGTAGAACACAGTGACTCCTTCATCATAGATTCGACCAAGCAGATACCAGGACTGGGGAAAGATGAAGCTGCAGCTGATAACAGAAAATTAACTTACATTGCCGCTCCACTGCAGCACTTCCCCATCTCTATGGCAGAAAGGAGAGGATGTTTCTCATTCTACCAAGTGAAACTGGAGTTAGCAGTCAGGTCAGGTGCCTCCCAGGAGGATCACTTAGCCCTCGCGCTCCTCCGAGCTCGATGGCATGCTGAGCAGCTTCCACACTTGAAGGGCAGGAAGCCTGTGCTTGAGTACACCAAAAAGTTAATTGGGAAGAGCAGCAGTGGAAAAGGCCTGACCTTTTCCTGAATCACAGCCCAGTGCTGAGTCGCAGAGGTCATCCAATTAACGGGGAAAATGATGCTGGAAGAGAACTTTCTGCCTTGAAGGAATGATTGTGAGCTGTTAGCAGGGCCCCGTCACAGTGTACTTGGTTTCAGGGTGAGATTTTCCTCTCAGTGAGAAAGCCGTACTTTGCCCTTGGACATGGATGGCCACCACCAGCACTGAGCTGGTTCCTGGGGCACTATAAGCATTGCCAGAGGTTGGCTATGGTCCCCATAGCCTACTGCAATGATGCATCTGATTCCTGAGGCTTTAACTGCCAGTAAAGCTGAACTTTATTCCAAGGAAAACAGATAGGCAGGATGGAGATTTTCAGACCCAGCAACTGCCTATACTATTAGCTAAGAGAGAAGACCACTTCTGTATCTCAGGGTGGATCTAACTACATTTTCTCTTAATCAGAATAGTCAGAGGTTCAAAAGAAAGAGGCTGGACAATGCATAAAGTCAAACAAATGAACAGAGCACCAAACATGTCAGACATGTCACCACCAGCCCTCTCACACAACACATCTCCAGTGATACAGCAAACAGGAAGAGTAGGGTGAGATCCTCCGTGGCCCATTGGTGCCAATGGATGGCACCCAAAGGAGTACCCAGAAGTAGATAGGAAGAAGTATTGTATGCTCTAAGAGCTGGAAACAAGTAGTGAGAAGTAAATGGATGGCTGTCTAGAGGACGAAGGAAAAACCAAGCAGTTGGAATCTTGTATCATAGCTGGCTTTTAAGGAGCAGAAATGTAACTTGGATAACACTTATTGGAGCACTTTCTCCAGAGAGGTCTGTTTATTAGTCTCATGCCTGTTTTGTTTATTGTGGTTGTAAAGAGACCACAATGTATTTCCACCAATACGTTTGGAAATAGAAAGCAAATGGGAATTACAAGAGCAGTATGATAGGGAAATGCCAGATTTACTAGAGTATCTATTTAACAAGATTGAAATCGTTAAAAAAAAAAAATCTCATTTTTTAAATGTCATTGATCACAGCTATTTGCTTTGAGAAGAGACATAAGCAGGTGTTCCTGAGAGATTTACTCCTTTTGGCAAGAAATAGAGCTGTTTCTTAAACAGAAATGCATGATGAGGGTCTCCGGTTTAAAACAGGAGAGATACGTGTAATAAGTGTTGTAATTAAAACTGACATTTTTTGCTTGGCTGCTAACAGTGATCACAGGGATGAAAAATGACATTAGTTCCACCCTGGGCAGAGATGCTGCACACTGTAAGAGGTTCGGGGAGAGCATTAAGTGGTAATGAACTGGCTTACAGCTCTGGTTCAGGGATGCTGGATCACATAAGCAGCACCAGCTCAATGCCTGGCACCGGTGCTAACAGAGGTGCCAGCTCTTGTTAGAGCTCTGTGGGCAAATGTACTCTGTGAGTGAGACGTGCTGAGAAGAATTCAGCATTCGGTGACATAAAGCTGCATCCAGTCCCTCAGCTCCCTGTGGACAAGGAGGTGGTGTGGTGCTGAAGAAGAGTATGAAAGATGGGAAGCTCTGGAAATCTGGGGTTATCAAGGACTGCAACACCAAGATGTGGTGGCTGCTCTGGGTACCAGGAATATTCACACAGTTTTCCATCCCTTCATCTACATTTACCACTGAGGAGCCTTTCTATGGGACACAGGGATGAGATATCAGCCAGTCCTGCTAGCCAACATGGCCACAGCACTCGAGAGCACCTCTCAGTGTCCCATCAGGGAGTCCAAACATTATCATCAGCATCTACAATGGGTGCTCATTGGAGAGGGAATTAAAAACAAAAAAAAAGATGTAGCAATTTCACAACACTGTGACATCAATCAGAATTCATAAGTAGCATCCTCAAGTTACCGCATATGGTAACTACACGGCATCTTGCCAATAATTAGGTGTCAGTGATGAGGAAAACATTGCTGATGCAGTGTGTCTAGCTTTGTGCTTTCTCTTCCACTGTTGCTGGGTCTTGAAGTAGAAACTTAGCTATTTATTTATATTTTTTGTCCAACACAGAAGCATAAGATCTTGTATGCAAGTGTTGTGTTTGTGGTTGAAAGCAGGCCGACATGGCTCCAGCCCAATGCCATCTATTGAACAGTCAGGTCATCGTTACCTCTTCTCTAATCTCTGCATGAGATCTGTGGGTGCTAGCTATCCCTTGTCATATAATTATTTCCTTTCCTTTACATTAGATGAGACGCTGAGTTTAAGCTTTGCTTACATGTAGTCAGCTCCATGAATTATACCAAAGGAACCAGTGTGGGTAAAACCACAAAGTGCAAAACAGCATAAATACAGTCTGCAGCAGCACATGGCTTGTAAAAGTCATGTTTTCTAATATTTAAAAATAAGATAGAAGTGTTTTAAAATAAGTGCTCAGCAGAAGATTGATCAAAACAACTTTAATTAGAGACATGAGACTATTTACACTGGCTGTTGCTTTTCTAATTTAGCTTTAATTTTCATGCTTGAAGGCAACCAAGCAAGCCAAAACTCAAGTGGCTTAGGGGAAACTTGTGCTTTTAATGAAAGCATCTCTCACCCTATGCAACAAAATGGCTGTGAACATGACCAGAAAAGAGCAATCCAGGAGCTGACACTTCTGGAATTGCTTCAGGTTTGTTGATGTGACGTGTCCCTTGCCCTCTGAAGCAGTAACTCACTACTGGTCCAGGATGGTGACCTTGTCCCCATGATGAGCACTTCCTGTAGCTGCTGTTATAGCTGAAGACTTGATTTACCTTACCCTTACATTTTTAATAAAAAATCAGTAAGAATTAAAGGCATTGCCCTTTTGGAAAAAAAAAAAAAGATAGAATCATAGAATATCCCAAGTTGAAAGGAACCCATAAGGATCATTGAGTCCAACTCCTGACTCCACTCATTACCACCCAAAAATCAGACCCTATGTCTGACAGAAATGTCCAGATGCTCCTTCAGCTCAGAGCTGTGCCCACCACCCGAGGAAAAGAGGAGGAAATAAGCTAGTGAGCTAGTCAGGATCCAGTTAGCAAAATTTAGATAACTGGCAGGAGGTAGATAAGTGGTATTCAAAACTCCTAGAGATTCAAACAATAAAAATAATCTATTTCGTCTTATTCATCTTTGAGCATTACAACCAATGATTTCCAGGTGTTTTGTAGCTTTCCTGAGCTTCTTCTCCTGTTGGCTGGCTGTTCTTTGTGGCACTTTCTCCTGCAAAGAGGGTTGTGTTTCAGGATAGATGCAGTGAGAGCCAGGTGAGCCCCTAAACCTTCAGAACATGCAATGTATGAAGTAATTACTCTGTGTATCTGACTGCTGAGACCTAAATGGAAAAAGTAGAAAATAGCAACAGCACCCAACTCAACTATCTATAGTGAGATGGCATTAATGACCACTCTTTCACCATTCACCCCAAAATAGTCAGGAGAGGATAAGGCAGACCCCCAGGTTGGGGAATGGGGCTATCTGTGATGGCAATGTCCTACACTTACAGCTTCTGTGATTGATTACACATTTGTGCCATAGGTTAATCAACTCCAGCAGCTGTTGATTCCTATGTGTCTTGCACTGTCATAGAAATCATGGCTTCATCCACCGGTGAACTGAAGCGTGCCAACACTGCGTTCCTTGGGTGCTTGGGTTGTTATCAGTGCAGCAGGACGTGGATACAAAAGGGCGATGGTAACTAGCAAAGGAGATGTCTTAAAGGTCAAACAGTAGAGCTGCATTTATTGATGTAGAATGAATAGCAAGGCAGACGGTTCCCTGAACAGTGTGGGATGGGAGAAAGGTAAGGGAAAACCTAATGAATGAAATGTGAGTTATCCATCTGAAGAAAGTTAATGGAGGAGAAGGAACACAACTATGCAGAAACAGGAGATGTGTCAGAGCTGGGGCAGACGGACAAGGAACATAGGTTCCAGGGGAGTCCAGACATTTTGAAGAAAAGAGACAAAGCCTTAAAACTGGACCTGCAACATCCAAGCACCTCTGTGGGGCTACAATGACTGTCCTGTGAAGGACAATGCCTCTGAATACTTGCCCTGCATATGGCAGCCTATGTGCATGAGCTAAGCCTCCTACTTCAAGCGATAAAGCCCAGTTAATAAAATATTTTAGACCAAATGGTAGGCTAATACTTAGACATTACAGTATTTATCAGTACTTTACAGATGGGCTGTAAAAAATAGGAATTAAAAATTAACTTATATAATAAGATTGATGCAAGTGATTTCCTCAACTCAGCTGCTCCACACAGTGGGATGGAGAGAACTTCCAGTGCAATAATATGACTAGAGTGGTGAAAGACCAGTAGAAAAGTCTCATAAAGCTCTGAAAGAGACCAAAAACACTCTGTCCTCTCAGAAAGCTGGAGCAGACATAAACATCTCCGCTGATATCCTATAATACCTGGCTTGACTGATGATTGGTGTGAAATAGGAAGTGCAAAACCATGGTGAGTTGAACTTCAGGTAGAGGGAAAGTGGAATGCACACGTCATCACAAAGGAGCTGTTTCATGTCTGAGCAGCAGCAGCTGGGTGTTAGCATCCAGATATTGGCTGGATGATCACACACAGAGAGTTGTAGTCAGTAGCTCGGTGTCCAAGTGGAGACCAGTGATGAGTGGCATTCCTCAGAGATCAGTGTTATTTAACATCTTTGTAGGCAATATGGACAGTGGGATCAAGTGCACCCTCAGCAAGTTTGCAGATACACCAAGCTGAGTGATGCAGCTGACACGCTAGAGGATAGAGATATCATCCAGAGGAACCTAGAAAGGATTGAGAGGTAGGCCCATGCCAGCCTCATGAAGTTTAACAAGGCCAAGTGCAAGGTCCTGCACCTGAGTTGGGGCAATCCCAAGCTCAAGTACAGGCTGGGTAGAGAATGGCTTGAGGGCAGCCACGAAGAAAAGGATTTGGGGGTGTTGGTCAGTGAAAGACTCAACATGATCCAGCAATGTGCACTTGCAGCCCAGAAAACCAATCAATTCTTGGGTTGCATCAAGAGGAGTATAACAACGATGTCGAGGGAGGTGATTCTGCCCATCTACATTGCTCTCATGAAATCCTTCCTGGAGTACCATGTCCAGTTCTGGGGGACCCCAACACAAGAAGAACATTGAGCTCTTGGAGCATGTCCAGAAGAGGGCGACAAAGATGATCAGAAAGCTAGAGCACCTTCCCTATGGGGACAGACTAAGAGAGATGGGGCTCTTCAGCCTGGAGAAGGCTCCAGGGAGACCTCATAGCATCCTTTCAGTACCTGAAAGCAGCCTACAGAGAAGCTGGGGAGGGACTTTTTATATGGGCATGTGATGACAGGACAAGGGAAAATAGCTTTGAACTGGAAGACAGTAGATTTAGACTAGATATTAAGAAGGAATTCTTTACAATGAGGGTGGTGAGACACTGGAACAGATTGCTCAGCAAGGTTGTAGATACTCCCTTCCTGGAGGCATTCAGGACCAGGCTGGGGACTTTGAGCAACCTCATCCAGAGGGAGATACCCCTGCCTATAGCAGGGAGGTTGAAACCAGATGATTTTAAAGTTCCCTTCCAACCCAAACCATTCTATAATTCTTTGATTCTATGATTCTGTGAGGGAATGAAAGCCAGGGAAATGAAAATGTACAGCCTTGGTGCACTTCATCATTTACCCAAGTGTGGACACTTTCTGGAGATGGCTGGCATGGAGGTGACATTCCAACCAGCTCATATATATTTCCATGACCATCAGTAGAAATGTCTTGGCATCAAGTTCAAGAGGACACAAGCGTCTGTTTCCAAGGAAGGACCAAGAGGACAAATAGTTCTTTAACAGAGCCCCAAACTAAAAAATTTGTATTTTCCTACTGCAAGAAAGAGGCAGTTTATTGCTTTGATTGCAGAAATGCTTTGAACCTGCAGGGCAAACTGGAGAACCTATGTCTCCTGTACACAATAAAAATGATGGAGAGAATTTCAGGCTGATATAAAGCAGGAAAGGAAAACAGAAACACAGTGCTACATGAACATGAATATGGCACAAGTGAGCAGAGAGGGACCAATAAAATGGGGACTGGAAAACAAAACCTTATTAAGAACACAACCTGGAGCCAGAAAAAGTCTTTGTCAATGAAATAACTTCTTGTTTCAAGCCTCATCTGTAACAAACTGCACCAGTATTGCCCCATACTCTGTTGTGTTATCAAGTCTATACACTCATTTATTTTTCATTTTCCCCCATATTCTATAATCATTTTGTTTCTAATGAGGAAAAATATACACAATCAACTTCAAATTTTTGGTTGCCTTTTGGTAAAGATGAATTTCAAAGTTGGAAAAAAAAAAATAGTGTTTTGGAAGCATTTTTTTAAACGTTTTTCTATACAGAGTTTGGGCTCATTGCAGTCAAACCACCAAGGTTCTCAAGAGTGTTTGCAAAGACCCAACTCATGTCTTGCCATTAAAAGAATAAAGCAAAAATCTTGACAGTTTATTGCAGACATGTCAGGCTTCCCCTGGGCAGGTGGCCATCTCTCGGTGCCCCTCTGACCTGCATCCCCTCCCCTGCTGGTGAGGGGAAGGGGACACAAAGACATCCCAGGTGAGGCTGCAATGGCACAGCGGGGCTGAGGATCAGAGGGGTGCAGGTGCTGGAGTGGTTCCCACTTTGCATAACAACCGTGCACCTGATTAAGCTGTTGATATCCCTGTTCAGGGCAGGGGAGTTCGAGATGACCTACAAAGGTGCCTTCCAACTCAAACAATTCTATGATTTTGTGATTTGTGCACTCGGACACTCTCAGTTTGTTCTTCAGATACGCACCTGGATGTGCACCTTCAGCCCAAGGCAGGTATAAACCAGGGCAGGGTGGCTATCCATTTTGGTGCTGAAGGGCAACGGACCCTTGTATTCTTGGGGGCTCTGCTGTGATACCCCACTGAACATCCACGTCCAACAGCCTTCCCAAATTCTTTTGAAAATGCCTTCTCCTAGCTTCCCTTATTTCTTTAATGGTCTCACAGTTATTTAATCTAGTTCCATGGAGGTTCGTTTTCATTTTAATTTCCGTACAGTTCTCTTGCTTTTTTTTTATTTTATTTTTTTTTAACAGCCTCTAATTCAACATCTGCAATCAGCCCTAATTGAAGTTCTATCTGGGCCGAGTCGTGAGTTGTACAACTGGTGAACACTGGTCTAAATCATCCCTCTGCTTTCTTAATTCTGTAATTTAAGATACTGTATTTTTCGGAGAGCAGACATTTCTGTTCCTTGAGTGCTCTGCTTGGACAGGGAGGCATCATGATGTTGAAGCACGAACACACACGTGTTGTGTTGCCACTGACTTCAAGTTCATGTAGGGAAACACACGTGTGTCCATACTTGTTAACTTTTACAAGATCACAGATGGTAGATTTTGCTGTAGAAAATAAAATAAAATAAAATAAAATAAAATAAAATAAAATAAAATAAAATAAAATAAAATAAAATAAAAAACAGAGGGTTATGACCCCAAACGTGCAGTCTGTGACTTGGACCAGAAGTATCTCCTGAGTGCCACCTTCCGNGCAAAAATCTTGACAGTTTATTGCAGACATGTCAGGCTTCCCCTGGGCAGGTGGCCATCTCTCGGTGCCCCTCTGACCTGCATCCCCTCCCCTGCTGGTGAGGGGAAGGGGACACAAAGACATCCCAGGTGAGGCTGCAATGGCACAGCGGGGCTGAGGATCAGAGGGGTGCAGGTGCTGGAGTGGTTCCCACTTTGCATAACAACCGTGCACCTGATTAAGCTGTTGATATCCCTGTTCAGGGCAGGGGAGTTCGAGATGACCTACAAAGGTGCCTTCCAACTCAAACAATTCTATGATTTTGTGATTTGTGCACTCGGACACTCTCAGTTTGTTCTTCAGATACGCACCTGGATGTGCACCTTCAGCCCAAGGCAGGTATAAACCAGGGCAGGGTGGCTATCCATTTTGGTGCTGAAGGGCAACGGACCCTTGTATTCTTGGGGGCTCTGCTGTGATACCCCACTGAACATCCACGTCCAACAGCCTTCCCAAATTCTTTTGAAAATGCCTTCTCCTAGCTTCCCTTATTTCTTTAATGGTCTCACAGTTATTTAATCTAGTTCCATGGAGGTTCGTTTTCATTTTAATTTCCGTACAGTTCTCTTGCTTTTTTTTTATTTTATTTTTTTTTAACAGCCTCTAATTCAACATCTGCAATCAGCCCTAATTGAAGTTCTATCTGGGCCGAGTCGTGAGTTGTACAACTGGTGAACACTGGTCTAAATCATCCCTCTGCTTTCTTAATTCTGTAATTTAAGATACTGTATTTTTCGGAGAGCAGACATTNGAGGCACTGGCACTGCTGCCTAGAGAGCTGTGGATACCCCATCTTTGGAGGTGCTCAAGGCCAGGTTGGATGGAGCCCTGAGCAGCCTGAGCTGCTGGGTGACAACCAGTCCACAGCAGGGTGTTGGAATTGGAAATCCTGNTATGATTTTGTGATTTGTGCACTCGGACACTCTCAGTTTGTTCTTCAGATACGCACCTGGATGTGCACCTTCAGCCCAAGGCAGGTATAAACCAGGGCAGGGTGGCTATCCATTTTGGTGCTGAAGGGCAACGGACCCTTGTATTCTTGGGGGCTCTGCTGTGATACCCCACTGAACATCCACGTCCAACAGCCTTCCCAAATTCTTTTGAAAATGCCTTCTCCTAGCTTCCCTTATTTCTTTAATGGTCTCACAGTTATTTAATCTAGTTCCATGGAGGTTCGTTTTCATTTTAATTTCCGTACAGTTCTCTTGCTTTTTTTTTATTTTATTTTTTTTTAACAGCCTCTAATTCAACATCTGCAATCAGCCCTAATTGAAGTTCTATCTGGGCCGAGTCGTGAGTTGTACAACTGGTGAACACTGGTCTAAATCATCCCTCTGCTTTCTTAATTCTGTAATTTAAGATACTGTATTTTTCGGAGAGCAGACATTTCTGTTCCTTGAGTGCTCTGCTTGGACAGGGAGGCATCATGATGTTGAAGCACGAACACACACGTGTTGTGTTGCCACTGACTTCAAGTTCATGTAGGGAAACACACGTGTGTCCATACTTGTTAACTTTTACAAGATCACAGATGGTAGATTTTGCTGNACCCAAGCCATTCTATGACTGATTCAGCTTGGTGGGTCTGTGACATTTTCTCTCTGGAGATTATTAAGACTCAAGGAACAAAGATAATTCAAAAGCAAAATATGATGTGTTATCTCTGATGTGTTGCTTCTAATCTAACTTTAATGATGCATATGAGAAAAGTGTTGCCTGTGTGTCTGCTTTACAATTGCAGCATATTCTACCTCTGAGGCTTAATGTCATTTTATGGAGGTTCTGTTGATTACCTGTTGTATCTATTGCAATGCCACTTCAGACTATTTGGTAGATATTCTGGAAATCAGATATTATACCTCACTTCCCTCCTCAAACAAGCACTATGTGGCAAAACCTAGCTTATTAGCTTTGTTGTGAAAAGCAGCAGCATTGCCTACTGTAGCTACAGCTGAAATACAAATCTGAATTACAGATATTATGGAAATGTATAAGCAGGTACTTTACCAAAAAGGTATCATACATAATTGGAAAAATTGAGCCCTTGGGATATTCTGGCTTTGTTGTACACATTCTCCCAGCAGTCATATTACCTGTATTAAATTTGAGACTGCTGGGTTAATTCACCTATTTTTTTTTTTTCCAGGAGGTTGGTAGACTGTCTAGGATCTCCCCACTCCTCCTGCTTCATTCTGTCTTACTCTGTGAAGCAATGCATTTAAAGAGATTCCTTACTACTCTTTTCTATTCCAGTAGAGTTTCTCTTTGGACACAGAACATGCTGATTTTCGTTCTCACCTCTCCATCTCCCAGGAACACACGGAGAAGGGTAAATTCTGTTACAAGAGATTTTTCAAGCATTGTAAGTGTTGTTGAAAAACCTTTGCAGATCTGTTTAGTAGCACTCCCACCAACTGTTGCACCGCAATTTCAAGCTCTTTTCTCAACGTTAGCCTCTAATTCCTCTCCTTACTTGTGCATAGCACAAGCTACAGAAGAAACAAAGCAACATGTAAGAAATCTGGATTCAAGCTCAGATCTGAGCTGCCTGGCAGTCAGGTGTTCACCTACAAATAAAACGGGAACAGATCTTGTTTATCACCTGAAACAGTCACTCATCACTTACCCATCCAGTACTCCACCATACAAAAGGTCAGTGCCAGAAGCCTGGAAAGTACACTTACAGAACAGTAAGTAGCTGTTGTGATGGACACCAAGTTTAGTAGGAGTCAGCAATGCTCCCTTATAGCAAAGAGAGCACCTTGCACACTCTGCTGCGTTCGGAAGAGTGCAACCAGCACTCCCATGCCTTCCTCAGCTTCCCCAACCAAACAAACTGGAACAACCAACATGCATGAATGACAAAATCCAAAGCAACTGCTGTCAAGTCCATAGAGCTACAGAAGTATAGGAGAAATCTATACTCTACACTTCCCTCCTCTGTGTGCAGGAAGTAATTTCACAAGCTGTTTGATAACAGCAGAAAAAACGCTCACTGGCTCAATTTCCCACTATTCAGTTCACAGCAACATTATCAGCTATTAGCACTGTAATACACAAATAAGGCTTTCTTATTTAGCAGCCTTATTAAACTCTGGAGACTGACTTAGGCCCCTAGTTTCTTACATTATTAAGCTTGTCATTCATTATTAGATCACTGAATTTATTGTAGCTCTGAGCTAAAGACTTTTAAAAGCCAGAATTGGCATTTATATAACAAAAAGACAGCATAGGCCAATGGGAAGTTGTGGAAGTCAAGAATAAAGCTGATATTTCATCTTCAACGTTCACTAAAGAAGAAGCAGCCCGCTATCAAGAGTAAAAGTGGTGGGATCTAGTTCTTCTTAACCTTCCACACCTGAGCAGGGGCTGCACCACAACATCCAGGGCAACCCTGGCTGTACGTAGAGACCAGGAGATGAGAGGCTGGAGAGCAGCTTCAGGGCCTGAGGGAATGGCATGGAGCTGTCAGGGGAGGGTCAGCTGGGGGTGAGGGAAAGGCTCTGCCCCTGAGGGCGGTGGGCATGGAGCAGGCTGCCCAGGGCAGCAAGCATCTTCAAGAAGTGTTTGGACATTACTCTTGGACAGAGGGTTTGATTGTTGGGTGGTCCAGTGTGGAGCCAGCAGTTAGACATGGTAATCCTTGTAGGTCCCTTTCAACTCAGGATGCTCTATCATTCTATGATTTGCCTCCATAGCAATGGATGCAGTTGTGCTTGTCAGCCAGGGGTGCTCCAGGTCCTGGGGGAGGTGGTGCCCATGGAGTTAATGGGATGTCTGCAGGTGAGCTGGAGCAGTTTCAGCCCTCTTGGCAGAAGCAAGTATAGCCAGTTTTTCTCCAGGAGTTCTGTCTGCTTTGTCTGTAATGCTGTTTGGTTCTGACCTCACAATATGAAGAAAAGGATAGCAACCAAACTAAATTACATTGTAAAGGAGAGCCTTAAACAGTCCTTCAATCTGGTCAGGTTGGCGGTATGTCCTCAATAAGAAACAGAAAGTGTCCATAGCAACAGCCAGCATTTATTTTGTGTCCTGCAGGGTCTGGCACATAGACACAGTGGCACCAAATGCCCATTTGCCCACATTCCAGCTGCAGGGGGGCTGCGGGGCTGTGCATTTCTGAGCATCATGCTGGTGACCTAACCCCAGCCTGGAAACAAGACTGGCTCCAACCCTGTGTGTCTGTGAGACTGCAGCTGAGCACCCAGCAATGTCAAGGTGTGCCTGGGGCTTTGCCCCACTGGCTATGTGGTTTTCAAGCAGACAGTTTCAGTATTTGAATTTTTGTTATATAGCTCCAAGCTCCTGTAGAAGAAAAAGTAATTTTCTGACCATCTTTTGAAATACTGTCTTTGCAGAATGTACCTTCTTGCATCTTTATTTTCAATTCCTACCAGTTTCTGCCCTCACAAAAATTCTAAATTCTCTGATGTGTTTCTCCAAAGGATTCTGCAAAAATGAAATTCCCACTTCGAAAAAGCAAAGTTTATGTAGCATTTATAGCAGCATTTGCTCCTACAGAGTACACCTTTCATCTTTGCCATCTACATTTTCTTCCTTTACCATAACAGGGGTCTCATATTTTATGTTAATAGGGGATATTCCTCCATTCTTTTTCTTAAACTGTTTCTCTTTACCTTTTATCAGGATCAAAGAGCAAACTTCATAGCTTCTGATCAAACATGGACTCAATTTGTGTCTCTCATCTTCCCCTTTAATTATCTGACCGTTAATGAAATATACCTAATATGCTCCTGATAGGGTTATCAGCTGCTTCATCCTCCTGTTTGGCCCTTCTGGTCATGGCATCATCTTTCCCTTTAATTCCTCTAATGAACTCAGAAAAAGTATATGAATAAATTAATGTGCTCAGAAAGGTTTCACATATTGATTAGGAAGTTCAAAATTCTGCTCAGCACATATGGCAGTGAATTATGTCTGGGCAAGCACAGAAACACCAAAACTGCCTTTCATTCAGTAGCTCATCCACAGCAACACCAACTTTTCCTGGCAGAAAGTCCCAGCTGCAGCACCTGGAGGCTGACTCTGTTTATGAGCACCACTTTGTTCATAGCTCAGGAGAGGGCTATGGGCCTTCACTCACCTTGCACCTCCATACTGAGGTGCTAACAGTGATGAAGTATTGGGTGCTCACACATTCTTTACTGACATTTCACCAATGGTTTGTTTGAATCCAGCATCTCTTTCATCAGTGCTTGTGCTCAGCACTAGTGTAAGCACCAAATCAACCCTCCACGGTTGTCCTTGGGGTTTTCTCTATTTTCATTCCCAGATTGGTCTGAAGTTGGCAAGGCTGCGTTAGAAGAGGGCAAGAAGCAGGCTCTCTTCCCCCATTTGCTTGATCAGGGAGATTTGGGCAGAGTACAGATCAATATAAAGTTGGGATCCTTTTGAGGATGATGACTTTAAGTGCTGAAGCAAAGCTGTGTATGGAGAAATACTCTTCGTTTCAACAAGATGGTTATTGAAGGGGTTTCTCAGGTTTAAAACCACATCCCAAGGACTCCAGCCACTTTCCTAATACCCAAATGACCCATGTTCAAATCTGTTAGGCATCTCAATATGCACAACAGCAGTGTTCCCATAGCTGTGACCTTTGAGGTTCCTGGGTTATGTCTACCTACTCAAGAGCTTTTTTCTCTTCACCATCTTTTCACTAGCTTAATGTGCCTCATCATGAAGGGTTTTGAAAGTCCTTGCATCATTCTTATGCAGAACTGCTAGACTCTCTTTGTGAAACCTAATACTTCTTAAAACCAGAAGCAGTTAAAAGCACATTGAGCAGCTTATTGGAGTAACTAAGGCTATGGCAACTTTCTTGGTAATGAAGGCACCATCCTCCATCCGACTATCTGCCTTAACACCCTTTCCTCTTTCAATATTTCAGCCCAATGGACACTCAACAGGTAACACGTGGTATGGAACACCCCTCTGATCTGCTTCTCTTCAACAGAAATGAACCATGGAAGGAATGTGGCAGGCTCTCAGACAAAGATGAATATGAGCTCCTAAAGTATGTCTTGAGTGCTGTCTATACTTAGAATAATTTTGTTTTTATTAATGAGAGGTTTAACCCTTAGTTTTTATGGATTTGTACAGCCAGTGCCTTTAGCAACTCCAACAGATTTAAAAATTTATCATTTGAGGTCAATTTAGAGTTACGATATAAGTCTGAACATGTCAAAATCTCAGTATATAAAAACCAAGAGTTAAGGAATTGCTTGTTTTCAAATGCCCTCTCATTTGACAGCCCAGCTGAAGAAAAGACAATAAAGAAAAGTCAGTGTTACTGCCATAGTGAATCAGTTGCATGGGAGGGAAGCAGCAGGATTAGCACAAAAAATGTCATCATCTATTGTTTTAATTTTCCAAATAATAACATCCCTTTCAATTTTACAGTACTCTCCCTCTGTTCCTGACTTGAACAGAGTTGCAAGATCATATCCCTGCCAGCTCTCCTTTCAAGGTGGGCACCCAAGTGTTATCCAAGCTTTAAGGATACTTTTCTACTCAGAAATTCCTCATCCAAAATAATTAGAAAAATAAAAAATGTAGAGTGAAAACAAAATCATACTATTAAACAATATTATTTGCTTATTTTATAAATCATCATTCTGGGCAAGTGCCTCCTCTAGAGGAGGAGCACTGGTAGTTTAGCTATGCCCCATTGTTTTGCTAAAGGGCCACACATCTCTACACGTGTCATGGTTATCTCTGCATTTCTATGAGGTGGAAAGTGCCGTGGGGTTGCAGTAGTGGGTTTCTTACATGGCATCACTCTAGGAATGAAAGGCACAAGCTCATGTCTCCTGCTCCTGCACAGCGCAGCAATCAGGGTACAAAACATAACCACAGTTGTAAGCCAGAATGCACTGAGTGGAAGTTTTGTGTTGTGGGTTACACTATCAGACAAGCACTGGGAATCAGGCATTCTGATAAGTGGTGGAAAGACGTCAGGAAGTATTTTTATGAGGAGACTGGCTGATCTTGAGAAGGGTTAGAGACACCATTGGCCGCCACATCATGAAGCCAGTGATAAGAGCCAAGAGGTGTGAGGCTGGAGCTGGGTTGACCTTTGCTGTTGGTAGGTCCATCACTAGAGGGAGACCAAGACCTACCCTATGATTGGCAGACGTTCGCATCACTTCTCATTGGAATACAGGAAATAGAATCTTTAACATAGTATTGTCTTTATTTGCAAAAAAAAAAAAAAAAA
>VXAB01002419.1:1723-54089 GCA_013399175.1 Odontophorus gujanensis | reverse complement strand
AACACAACAACAAAAACAAATATGTTCGGGTTCTAGATGCAGGAGACAATTTGATGTAATTGTTACCATCATGTAGTATAGCCTTTGTGGATGGTACATCATATCTTTAGGATCGTCTCCCAGTGCAATGCCATGGACATAGTTCAAATTCATAGCAAGTGATATCATTTGTCTCCCTTTATTATATGGCTAAGAGAGGATTTGTTTTCTTTTGATCTCTGAGGAGAAATATCTATATGTGAATTACAGCCATTAGGTTTCAGATACCAGCTGGGATTTTGCCACTCAGAAAGCTATTGTTGCTATGCTTTCATGCTTTAAACAAAGTAAAAAACAACATTTTATATATTAGGTTTGGGGTTTTGCTCTGTTTCTCATAATGGCTAAACTAGAACTTGCTCTGAAGGTTCATTTTGCTGTTTTCTTTGGTGTGCCAGCTTTGTGCTGGAGAAGACACCAGAGAGTGTCTGCATCAGAGCTGCTCCCAACCACAAACTGCACTGTCACACCCAAAGGAGAGGTGCATCCAAAAACTAATTGCAGTGCACATCCAATATGTCATAGCAGGATAGTCATACCCGTACAGCAGGTGACACAAGCTCTGTGCTTCATGATCAACATACAAGTGAAGGATCTCAGACAAAATCTCATAGCCAGATGGTCAGCCTCCTTTTCTAAGTACATGCTATTTTCATAAGAGAAAATAAAGGCTTGTTTGAAGCCTCTATGTCTACTCTAACATTCGAGATGCTCTGATGGATGAAATTTCATTCCAACGACTTCAAGCTTCTTTGTCTAATTTCTGGTGCATTGCGTTTTCTGGCTCCTTTCTGGAGCACAAGCATGAACTGAAGCTTGTTTATGGCTGGAGTTTGTTCATGGCCAACCCACCTCGTTACTCCTCAGGGAGCAGCTGCTGCAGAAATATTTACACTGCAACATGATGAGGCTCATAAAACACTGCTAGGGTAAACACTGTCAGATTTACAAAACGGTGCATGTCTGACAGTTACAGAGGGCTACTATCAATGGAGGCAGCAACAGCCACCATTCATCATTTGATGAAAGGGAACAGCCCATGCCTTCCATCCAGCCCTTGTTCTTATGCAGCCAGTGGGATGCTCATCCCGCTGGGATGCAACCAGGTCTGCAAGAGATGGAGCCAGGCTGAGCTGGAGAGAAACTGCCAAGTTTTGCTTCCCTTGATGAAGAGTGAGGAAACAGCAGAGGGCATGAGACAAGGGGGTTAAGAACTCTCTACCTTAGCCCTGTCTTCACCTCAGTGTACTAGTCACTGGTGAAGAAAGTCATTGATTTATTAACTTGGGTCTCAGATTTCAGTGCTGCAGCTGCCCTCTGGTTCTGTGTTCCCCAAGGTCCATCCTCCCATGCATTTATACCAAACCACTCCCCAGTGCAGCAGCTCCTGGGAGCAAACCCAGCCACTCCTGACTCCTGGACCTGAAATGCTGATATTAAGACTGCTTGTGTCATGTATCTTCCACTCACACATCTTCAGCCCTCTGTAAGATTTCCTCTCACTAAGACCACAGAGCTGCTGAATGTTTTTGTGCTCATCACTTTTTCACACTTTGGTCTTTTTTCATTGGTGCTGCTGATGCTGTTATCTGTTAGATGAATTCTGCAGGCTCACCTGGCAGGTAGAGTGTGCCTGAAGACTTGTACACACCCTGCATGGGTGCAGTTGTCTCCTCCATGTTGAGGAAACAAACTCAATACTACTCTTTATGTGAATAAAAATGAGTGTTAGCCTGTTAATTAATTCACTACGCAGAATCATTAGGGCAGGTTTTCAAAGGAAAGGAGAGAGAATTAAGGGCTAGAATAGAACAGAAGAGTGAGAATAGAAAATTAATTCCTTGCACAGTGTTTTTAAAATGCAGCCTACAAATCACACTCTTTCCAGGTCCCATCAAAATCTAATCAGCAGTTAATCTAGTCACAAGACAACTTCATCAGCCAAAGCAACTTGCAATGGATTCATTTAACCACAGTATTAGTCCATCAGAACAAAGCTTTGTTACAGGTTAATCTCCTCCCTAGCCCCAGAAGGAGTCACAGAAACGACAAACCACCTCCTTCCAGCTTCAGCAAGGCTGTGAAAATACTGTCAGTCCATGAAGGATGCAGTGTTACACCAGCTGTCTGGTCCAGCCATCTACCTTGCTCACTGGCCATGCCCTCTGCTGAACAGCACCACTGAAAGAAGAGCAAAAAGAACTGGAAGGGACAATTTAAAACAGCCCGTTTATTTCAGCTGTTCCTCTCAGGTGGATGCAAGGCACCTGAGTACCCCTACAATCTTGTAGGGTGCTGCTGAATGCATCCATAGCCAGGACTTTGCAAGTTAGAGGAACTCCTGAAGCACTGCTCCACCATTGGCCACATCTCCTAGTACTGCTCCCGGCCTGAAAACAATGGAGAGTTTTCAACAAATCGAAAGGTTTCTGAAAGATGTTAATGAAGAATAAGCACAAGCTTACAAGAACAAGCACAAATCACAATGAGCCAGGGGTCAGCCCATGGTAAGTTCAGTAGCTGGAGCCCACAGTGTTGCAGCTCACCACAAAAGTTTATTTCTTAACTTTATCTTCTGTCATGGCCTGTCTCTTCCGGATGTTTAAAGATGTCTTAATCCAGAAGGATGCTTTCTAGCTCAGAATCACTCCAGAGCTGGATGAGATGCATTATTTAAAATTAACAACAGGCTGAGAATCTACCAGTATATGTTTAAATCCACAAAAACACTGCTGTTTCACCTAGCAGGTAGGTGAGGATGAAGAATTATGGCCAGAAGACCACAGAAGTGCTGCTGTGAGTACAATTCACACTGCAGATTAAGACACCTGAATTTACATGCCTGGAGTCAGTGGGCTCAGGGGAGCATTGCAGTCTGCTCTGAAGCAAACTAACACATTGCTTTGCTGATTGAATCCATTGACAGGAAGAGGAGCTAAGACTCACATAGAGATGCCCACGTGACATCTCACCACAGGTATTTCATATGGCATTTGGGTCTCTCCCTGGAGGATGAAGCAAGGAATTATAGGATGGCCACCACTGGACACCCTGTCAAGGGATGAAGCAGTGTTAAGTCTCCATTCTGTACATCCCATGGGAGGAGATCTGATTTCAGAGCTATGCACAGATCATGATCATCACAGAGAGAAAAGACACTGAGCACTGACATTTTCAGGACAAAAGCCTATTGGTTTTGGGCTTGAGGATAGCATTAGAACCAACTCAAAATACATCTGGGAAAGGAAAAAAAATAAAATAAAGCCTTGCTAAAGGTGACCACCACTGAACAGTCACATGCCAAAATAAAATTCAGTGTTTGTGGTTGTGCAGCTTCAGGCTCCTTGCCTGATGTAGTCCCATGTGTCTAACATCAATTTGTAGCCTCGGATCCGAGGTGGCAGGGTTTGAAAACAAAGCCACATGTTGAGGTAGCTCTGCCATGGGGTGGTTGATGCCTCTGGAAGCAATGTGAAGATTTGCAGTTTTCTTTGGAGAAGCGGATGAATGGAAAGGCAAGAGGGAAATGCAAGTGAATGTAGAGGAATCAGTTGTTTTGTGCTGCCCTTCAGGGAAGGTCTTAGCTAGTC
Organism: Odontophorus gujanensis; assembly: GCA_013399175.1. Classification (NCBI taxonomy): domain Eukaryota; kingdom Metazoa; phylum Chordata; class Aves; order Galliformes; family Odontophoridae; genus Odontophorus; species Odontophorus gujanensis. The sequence continues at coordinate 50,460 of VXAB01002419.1, read as the reverse complement.
TTAGCTAGTCTTGCAGCAGCACAGATAAGGAAGCAGAAGGGAGAACAGCATCTTCCCATGTGCTTCATGTCTGTGGGCAGCCCAGGATTCATCCCAGCATGGTGAGCCACGGGCTCTCCTGGGTGACAACGCTGCATTTCTTCTGCACCACAGCTGTGAATATTGCATGTCAAAGCTGTCATCACCTTGTCCTCACTGATGGTGCTCTGAGCAGGGCACATGCTGGGTAAGAGCACTGTTACTTAGCAACTTCAGCTGGCTCTGCAAATGAAGTGGTGTGGAGGGTTCTTCTGCATGGGGAGGAGGGCAGCATTTGTAAGTAGTCTCTGGCTCTGTTTTACCTAGGCATTTGCAAAAGCTGTTTCTTTGTATTTGCTCATCTGCATATCAGTTCTTCTTAATCTCAAACCACAAGCTGTTGGCAAATTCCATCAACTCTGTATATGCAGCAGCAAGAGCTACAAAATCTGTGTGTTTGACAGAGGCTCTGAGGTACTTTGATAATGATATGAGTAAACAACAATAGAAAATTAATTACACCCTGTGCATTTTGTGTGTGAATACATAGCTATCTGTGCAGCAAGCTCCAGAACCTGCCACAGGACCTGAACTCAAGGTGCACAGCCCTGAGCATCACCTTAAAGATAAGCATGTTTGGTTTTCTGAAGAACCAAGCAGATTGTTCCTCATCATAAAACAAGATACAGAAAGGCAACACCCCACGTAATCTGTTCCATATTCTGCTCTGCTTGTCAATCAGCAAGATGTTGCACAACTGCCTCTTCTTTTACCAGACACATTGCAAAAGGAATTGGTTAGAGATGTAGAGATGTTGTGGGGAGCCCCATCCTGCTAATGTTAGATGTTCCCACTTCTGACATACCTTCTATGATGGAGTGACGGCATTGGTGGACAAAGGAAGGGCAACTGATGTTGTCTACTTGGACTTGTGCAAGGCCTCTGACACAATCCCACACCATCTCTCACCATCCCGCACAATCCTTATCTCTAAAGTGGAGAGAGATGGATGTGAAGGCTGGACTATTAGGCAAAGAATTGGTTGGATGGCTGTAGCTAAAGGGTTGTGGTCAATGATCCAGGTCCAGTGACAAGTGGTGACCCTGCCCATGGCAGGGTGATCAGAACTAGATGGTCTTTAAGATCCCCTCAACATATGCCATTCTGATTCCCAGGGGCTAGAGGTGCTCAGAGAGCACAGTGGAAGGGAGCCCCTGGTGAAAAAACTTCTTCCCTAAGATTGAAGAAGACACTCAGGTGAGAGGAAAGGCAGAGGTCTGCACCAATGGTATGTGGAGAAAAAGAACTCATCCCGTGCAAGAGCTGTGAGCCATTGAACTACACAAGCAGACAGCAGGTTATAAGAAGGTTGTTGTTTGAGTAGCAGGTTATTAAACTGTGGCTGGCCACAGGATGTGGTGGGTACCAGAAGTTCCCAAGGGCAAGCAGACACAAGCATGGCAGAAGAATCCTGTATAGGTCATTTGACATAAAACCACTCTTTCAGCTTAGGAAGGTGTCATAGCAAGGTATATTTTGGGAAATATATCACCACTTGTCCTGCTCTGCAAGGTGTTTGCTGCTAGCCAGCACTGGAGATGGGCACAGGCCTGGGTGATTTTTGCCTGACAGTCATTCTCCTGTTCTCACCTCAGAACAGTGAGGTTTTAAATAAAATAGAAAACAATTTTAGAAGATGTAAAAATGCTGTTTACTTAAATGAGGGCAGCCAGAATTGCAGTTTTGGATTTCGGTACCTAAACTCTTTCTGTGTCTCACTTGAAACACTTGTATTACCTACTGATTCACTAATGGCTTAGTGAATTCTCTCCAGTTTTCAGGAATCCAGCTTCTCCAGGATCCAGTTCATTGTCATGTCACCATGGTGTACGTTCTTCAACGCTAAAATCACAGATTTTCTTTTGCTGCCTTTTCAATTACGTTCCAAATCGCGAGTGATTAAGGTCATGCTACATAAATGATATGTTTAGGTTATCACCATGACAACAATCACTTTGTCATCTGGATATTTTTCACCAATAATTTTTATTTTCTCCTCAATTTATGATTGCTCTGTGACTCTATTATAAATATATTCATAAGTCTCAGGCAAAGGTATATAAAGCCCAAAAATTAGCTAATAACTCTCAACTGAAAAGATTGACTTTCTGAGATCAGACAGACAGTTTACAGTCTGTTTAATATGCTGTACCATTTTCTTAATGAAAAGTTTTAGTAAAAACATGCCGTGTGATGATGCCAAACATTCTAAAAAGGGCAACTGCAGTGCATTCAGTTGACCTCTGTCAGCTAAACTTGTAAGCTCACCAAAGAATGCTATAAAAAAGAAATACTCTCTAGGAAAGCACTCTGATTGTTGCCAGTATTTTTCAGCTCCTAAATTCGGATGATCATCTCATTATCAAGAGAGACAAGAAGGGTGGCTGTTGCACAAGTTGGAGAAACACAACAGCAGCACCACTTGCAATATCATAGAAAGGTGTCAGGATTTCTTGGCAAGCTGTAGCTTTTTATGTAGAACACAGTTTATATAAATAAAAGGAAATAAAACCAACTACATAAGGGTTGGAACACAGCTGTGAGGGCAAATCTGAAGAATAGGTGGTTCTGTCCTGTAAGTCTGCAACTTGGAAAAGAACTTAGAACTTACAATGTGTAAATAGCTCAACATTGTTTTTCCTTACACAATGTGGAAAAAATACTCATGAAAAGAGAGATGGAAAAAGACGTGTGAAAAGAAAAAAAAACAGTACCAGAGAGATAACTGTTACCAGTATATAGATACCAGTGGTAAGACTGAGCAGGAAAACTAAAATACTGAGTGCAGTTTTCACTGGCAGCATTTTTGAACTGAAGCTTTAAAAACAGAGACAGATTTGAGAAATGAGTAAGATACTTAAGTAGTATAAAAACTGAGAAGCTCCATTTGTTTGACTTCATCAAAAAGATTACAAATTGATCTGAACCCAGAGCATGAATACCCTTAAAGGAAGGAAACCCTCAGACTAAATTAGAATCGATGGCTGGAAGTTAAAGGCAGACTGTTTCCACTGAAATACACAACACAGCTTTTTCTTGGGGAAGGCAAACTGCCCAAGGATGAGGTCATCTCTGGGTGGTTTTCTGACGAGTGAGATGCACCACTCATGCACTGGGAGTGTGCCATATGAGTAACCCTGCCCATAGCAAAGGGGTTGGAACTACATGATCTTTAAGGTCCTCTCCAATCTAAGTCATTCTATGATTCTGTGCAAACACGTCTCCGCAAATAAAGGCAAAACACTTCAGGCTCAGCAAAACAGAACCACATTTCACATTATTTTGGACATTTTCAAGCAACCCCAGTGAGCAGGACAGGTGACAGTCACTGGACCCATGCAGAACATGAGAAACTACTGATGTACCTTGATGTTAGAAGCATGGCTGATGGTTTTTGTTAGTTCCACTGAGCTGTAATTCCACATCACGCTCTTCCCCTTGTACCTAGGAATTCAAATCTCATCCTCCCTTCTTTCCATAACAAATCCTATTATTTTTTTGTTGTACAAAGCAAAAACTGTATCGTGCTCTTGGAGATACCTACACTATATCCTCACAGCTGTCAAATCCACTATCTGCAAAGCAGGTTCTATTTTTACCACACAAATTCAAGGAAACAGCTTACCCTAGTTAGGGTTTCCAAGAACACAGTCATAATATTTCAAATATGCATACTCTCATTGTGACAAGTCTGTCAGTCAGTCTGTCTTAAGAGCAGCTTTATTTTTTCCACATTAGCTGTGGTGTGATCAGACCTAAGAGCCCCAGTGTGGCAGGCGCTGCATGGACAGGCTGTGGAAACCCAGTTCCTGGCAAGACTCCTTCCATTCCTTTTATTACGAGAGCCTTAGAAAGGAGGAGCCTTCACAAAAACAGTGTTGTGGCAGCTTTGGTCCCCATAGCATCAACATTTAGTTCAACAGACAAGTGGAGGAGGAAAAGGTTTTTACAGGGATGTGACAGGATGGGTCACGTACGCATGGGCAGGAAATGTGCATGTGTAAAATCTGAGCCTCCCATGTCATCTACCTGGTGCTGTGAACCCTGGCACTCGAGGCTGTGCCCGCTGTCCTGGGCATCCCGCTCCATGCCCACCGCCCTCTGGGGCAGAGCCTTTCCCTCACCCCCAGCTGCCCCTCCCCTGGCAGCTCCACGCTGTTCCTTTGGATCCCCACTACAACCACAGCTCTCCGTGTGCACGGCTTTCTGAACAGCTATTTGTGTTACTGAGAACAACCCGAGCTCCAGCACCTATCACTGCACCCTGCTTTGCACTCGCAGGAGTGCAGTCACAGCTGTGAGATCACTAGAGAAGGCTGTCCTCGAGAGAGACAGGGCTCAGTGCACGCTGTGCATTGCCTGGGTCACATGTGGAAGTCCTGCATTGCTTTCCCTCGGCTAGTGCACAGATATTGGTGCAAGATCTGAAGAAGCAAAGTTTGCAAATGAGACACTGAAAAGAAGGAGGGAGGAGGCTGCTAGGAGTAATAGCATTTCTTATTCATCTGTCACGTACTAGCACAGCCTATAGCTTTATCTACCTCTTGCAGCTGGCAGGCGGAGTATGTGTAGCAACATTACCCCCTACAGTTCAGCGGTATGTTCCCACTTTCTTTAGCTTTGGGTACAGTTCTGGGTTTTACTTATTATAAGCAAACAACTTTTTATTTTACCTTGAATCTATCAAACTCGTGATAAATGCCAGAAAGGAGCAAAAGGAATGGGTAAGTCAGAAGCCTGTAAAATCTAATTACAGCAAACAAAATCCTGCAAAAAAACACGTCAAATTAGCCCAAGCAACATTCCATTTGCACTCTCTCCCTGTTTACTGCATTTTGCTAACCAGTTTTCATTTGACCAAGAAAAATGGAGATTTTCCCACTTCCCTGATATTTTCATCTACTACTTGAGAATGCGTTACGAGATGGAAACATTACATGAAATTTCAAATTTGGGAACTTTACTGGAAGAAAAAGATTCCCGACAGTTTTGTCCTTAGGCAAAAGATGTAAAATATGAATGAAAAGATGAAAAATATGAATATGAATTTGATCCCAGTGTGGCTGCCTGCCCAGGGGTGCCCAGGGGCTGCTTGTCTATAGGGCTCCTTCATTTGGGTGTTTTTGGTGGATTCAAGTCTGACCTCAGCAGCTGCCCCCTTGGTATGTTTTCTTCTTTGTTTTCTTAAACACAAAATGAAGAAGAAATGCAGTAAAGCTTTATTTACAGTACCTCATGGTAGGGTGAGAGGTAACAGCTTCTGGTTGCACCAGAGGAGGCTCAGGTTGGATGTTAGGAAAAATTATTCAGTGTAAGAGTGGTAATACAGAACAGGCTGCCCAGGGAGGGGGAGGGGGGGTTACCGTTCCTGGAGGTGGTCCACACCCTGGAGATGTGGCACTGAGTTCAGTGGGCATGGTGGTGTGGGCTGACAGCTGGATTCGATGATCCAAGAGGTCTTCTCCAACTTCAATCACTCTATGATTTGATGAAAACCAAAGGGCAACATGTTCAGTGCAGTATAGGCTCAGCACAAGAAGCAATGCTGGCTGTGTTTTGGTTCAACAGGGAAAGACCCTGCCCTACAGATAGACCAGGGGACTGTGTGATCATCATCGAGCTGGAGCCAGGGCTGCATTTTTTGGCATACCATCCATTTTGGCATACCTGCACAAAACATCTCTCACAAATACGTGAGAGATTTCCTCAGCCAAGTGTGACAACTTCATACACATCTGATGTAAAACAGCAGCACAGAGAACTCTCACAACATCCACCTTCCTGTAGCAATCCCAAATCTGAACAGATGCTGAGTTAAGAGTAATCATTTTACCACTGCTCACCCCGGGGCTGTGCCTTTGCTACCCCTAAAAGCATGTTTGGGAATCAGAAGAATGTAGTTTGCAGAATGGTTTCATCTCCTGGCCTCATTATCACACCCAGATTTTACCAGCACGCACTGAGTAACACACATAAGTGTTTCCTTGCTGAGAGAGCAGAGCCACAGGCATTTCTTGCAGACGCAGCTTGAATGGATCTGGTTTGATCACCACAGCCCTCTGCTCGGGGCTGCCTGACTTCTGGTTTGAACGTCCCTTATCTTCACTTGGCAGAGTGGAATCAATTCTGAGTTCACGTTGCTTTCAGCCACAGGATCACTCCGTGGTGCTTTGTTAGGATGGAAGGGTGCATCCTTTGTCCAAAACATGAACCTGTTTTCTATAGCATGCTGCATTTCGGGAATCACAGTGCAGAAAGCAGCGACCACCTCTTTGTGTGCAGTACGCAAAGTGCATCGTTTCCCCAGCAAATTCAGGGAGCAGATCACAATTCAGAAAGTTGTTCCAGCTCTTATTCAAGAATTTGTGATAGCAGAGCACAGCAGCAAGCCATTAATATGAACAAACATTCAGTTGTAAGGAATCCCTCGGTTCTTCACCATGCTTTAACTTCTTTGGAGAGCAGAGCCTGAAGAAGTGCAGAGCTAAGACATCCACAGACACAATGCTGCATGCAGAGATTAATTCTTTAAGAGAAGCTGAGGGCCAAGGGAGTCAGGCACCGTGTCAGAAAGCAGGATTTCCAGCCCTGGCACCTGCTCTGCTGCTCTCTCTATGTGACCAGGGACAAGTGTGATGAAACTTCTATCTTAGGAATATCAAGAAGAAACCTGTGAACATTTTCAGATTGGGTTGGCACAACACTCAGACACACAGGTTCAACCTCTGGTTCCCTGCAGGCGCCCTCCCTCCCAGCAGATCTGCTGGAGCTGGTTGTTCCTCAGGGAGCAGCTGGTTACCCTCTCACTGCACTCCCATCCTTGTGGTTTTCCTGCACGCAGAGTGTGAGCACCACATAGAGCAATGGGTTTGGGCAGTTCTAAAGCATCCCTAGGGCTTAATGAATGTGCTGCATATCAACAGAAACTCCAACCAATGAGGTCCCGGTGCAGCAAGGATGATGAGAAATGTACGACCCATACAAAAGGAACTTTAAGCTCCATGTTTTATGGACAGCGGAACCTCAAACCTCCTAACTCTGGGAAGATCTGATAGCAACCTTTCAGTATGGAAACGGGGTCTACAAGAAAGAAGGGGATAGATTGCAGAGCAGGATCCATTGTGACAGCACAAGGGGAAAGAGCTTCAAACTAAAAGAGGAGATTTTGATGGGATACAAGAAAGAAGTATTCTACAAGAAAGGTATGAAGTGCTGGAACAGGTTGCCCAGAGAGGTGGTGGATGCCCCATCCTGTTCTCTGTTGTCCTGTATGTCACAAGAACTTCACTGCTCATCTGTTACTGCTTGTGGTATTATTTCCTTGCACAGTACCTACTCACAGGACAGGCCAGATCCCAGCCTGGTGGAGATTTCACATGGGATGTTAATAGGATCAGGAACATGCCTACACAAACATCAAACATAAGCCTCTTACATCAGCACCTAGAGGCAAAATGGTATGAGGCACTTTATAAATTCAGCTCAATCCCGTATAGATGCAGTGATGCCAGTAACAATAGAAAACAATAGAAAAAGAGAGAGCTTTGTTGCTTCTTGTTTTGAATTTATAGGAGACATTGCGCAGATCACCAGAAAACATTAACAATTCATCATATCTAAAATGTGCTTCCATTCTTTCAGAACCTACCTAAGTACAAGAACAAAAGGCCTTTCTTCCCCAAAACAAACGTGAAATGCTATCTAGTGTTGGCTCTTTGCTACTGCAGTCTCACGGAACTGTTTCTGAATGAAACAAAACACACTCTGGGCAGTGTGAGCTCTGGAAAGGGAGGTTGTTCAGTTCTAAGGTCTGCTCTGAATTTCAAAGGCTCACACTGCTGGGTTCCCATCCACACGGGAGGATTGGAGGGGAGGTTGGGGAATGCAAAGCTGCAGCCAGCTGCTGCCCCACACCCCAGCACTGGGATGGTTGTGCCTTCCCAGCAGTTTGACAAGGCACAGGAATGTCTGTAGCTAGAAAATATGTATTGTTTTTCATTTATTTAGGCAGTGTGTTAAAATATTGAATTATATCAAATGCGAGAATGAGCAATATTTTGCGTGTTTATTTAACAATAAATACCTGGATTTAAAAGCTCGTGGGTCAGAATGACAATGGACTGAAGGTCTTCTAGGTTTCTAATCAATAACTAATATTTATCCTGTACACTAAAAAAAAAACCAAAATTTTTGCAAGTAAGCATATGGGTTTTCCATTCTGATGGCTGAGTTAACTAGAAATCCAATTCCACCCCCAAAGCCCTTCTTGCAGCAGAACTCCTGTACAGGGCTGTTTCTTCACTGGCAGTTTTTCTGTCCATCAGCCAGCAGCTGTGACATCTCAGTGCAGAGAGAAACATCTCTAAATTGCCATCAGCCTTGCTGAAGACGGATCAAAACATCTCAGCCTCCCTTGCATGACGTGCCCGAGAAATGTCACTTTTATCAGTGGCAGGTGACGCACCAGCTAACAGCTTTCTTGTCCTTGCAGGAGGAGGGAGAAGAGGGAGGGAGGCAGAAGCAGACCCTGCTCTGACTGCTCACATGCTGATTTCAATTCCCAAGGCCAAATGTTCTGTTAATACCCCCACATCACTTACCTCTGCTTGTTGCACATATGACCAGCACTGCCATGTGCATACAGCAGGGCTTGTAAGGGGCTCACAGGGGTCATGGAACTGAAACCATCAGCTTGAGCTCGGACATAAGCATTTTCTGTATGTTTTTAATGTGCCCTATGGAAGCATATTTAGTTTTATTCAGACCAATCCAAGTAAAGGTTTGAAAACATGCTTCTGAAACCCAGACACAGATTTCTAACACAAAGGCTAGATACCAGCACGTGCCAGACATTAATTCATGTTACTGTCGTGGAAATGACTACAAACTTGGAACATGATTAGGCACCTGGAAAATGATTATCTGAACGTGGTTAACTAATATAGACTACATTCTAACAAACTTTTAATTCAAGTCTCTCGTGAACTCACAGTGCCCAGTGTCTCCTGTTTCCATCATATTGTGTTCCCTTTGCAGGAGAACTCCCACTGACTCCAGGAGAAACTGTGTCTGGTGGTTCATGGTAGGACCCAAAGCTTGCAATGTGCATCTGACCATGGGGACTGCACACACAGCACAGCCTCTGCACATGGGTACCCTCCCTGCTGCCTCCCAGCCTCCAGCCAGGGAAGCTGAGCCCTGTACGCTACAGTTGTGTTTCCTATATCTGATCCCAAACCTGAAAATCAAATCACAAATCAGCAAGAAACTATGGGAAACAGTCAGCAAGAGATCCTCCACTGGCGTAGCATGATCCAAATTCTTGGAAGCCAAACGAAGCACTCATCTGGTTATCACATGGTGTGTGACATCCCACCAGGGGCTGCAGGCTCCTTGGGTAGGAACATGGTGAAGAAAATGCCATGAGAACTTACACAGTCTTCAAAGCCTGGCTTGGGTGTCACTTCAATAGACACAAACTGATCTTGCAGGGCAGCACTGTGGCCCTGATTCCAAGCCTTTATAGTGTCACTGGAAAAGTGTTTTTGAAGTGCAGCTTTATGCACCTTCTTGGGGCAGCAAGGCAGTGAAAATGACCATCTGTACTGAACAGCAGTGTCTTATAGATTTTTCCCTTTTACAAAAAGTGCATCCATTATAAGCATGATGAACAATGAACCCACAGCTGTTGGCCTGCGTGCTCTCATCATCTGGCTGCAGATGGCTCATGGTTGCATGACCTCATCTGGCTGACCGACCTAGTGCCATCTCTCAGTGCCCAACATATTTCCTTAGACCTCACCCCCCTGTTCTGAATATCTTTGGCAGCCCATTCTGACCTCCCTGTGAGCCATCTCCCAGCAGAGAGAAACCTACCTGGAACATACTCAGCATGGACACACGTAGGGCTTTTTCTTCCACTGAGATGTTGCCAAGCTCATGCAAGCCCCATGGCCAGGTACAGCAAGGGCTGCTGCAGAGGATGCAGGTTCCACCTGTCCCATGCAGCTGCAATGCTACACCTTAGGGACATGGTGAGTGGACATGGTGGCAGGTCAGCAGTTGGACTTGATGATCTCATTGGTCTTTTCCAACCTTAATGATTCTATGATTCTGCAATTTACACCAGTCCTTCTCCACCTTAAGTACATCAGTTAAATATACCATGTCCTCAGGAAGTGTAGGTATGGCCAAGGTGGTCCAGGAAGAGCTTCTAAATTTCCCATCAACAAGCTAAACTTCCCCAGCAATATCCTCTTGCTCTTTCCCTCCTTTTGTGCTTTTCTCTTACTCTGCTTTTGCTGTTGTGAAATTCTAAAGGTCTTGCAGCAAACTTGCAGTCCCTGACAGCTCTGCCAGATGAACAATATATATCCTGCATTTCTGCCACCAGGAAAACTCTTCCCAATCTGGTGAAAATGCAAGCACGAGGCTGACATCATGGACATGTGAAGTGCCATAGAATCATAAAACCGTTCGTGTTGGAAGGAACCCTTAAAGGTCATCTCGTCCAACTTCCCTGCAATGAACAGGGACACCTACAGCTCCATCAGGTGCTCAAAGCCCTGTACAGCCAGACCTTGAATGTCTCCACGGATGGGACATCCACCACTTCTCTGGGCAACCTGTTCAATTGTTCCATCACACTTGTCATAAAAAATTTTTTTCCTCATATCCAATGTAAATCTCCTTTTTATTAGTTTGAAACCATTTCCTCTTGTCCTATCACAACAGACCCTGCTAAAGAGTCTGTCCTCTTCTTTTTTATAGCACTCCCTTAGATATTGTGTTTTAGAGGTACAGCCTCAAATGTCTGTGAAAAGTGGCCCCCATCTTAAGAGCAATAGCTTGATTTTGGGAGAGGTTTTCAAACTACCTTAAATCTTTCCCTTGATAACAAGGTGAAACCCCAGCCCTAAAACACTTGAGGCTGGAGGACATTGCTTGCAACTGGTCCCAGTCCCTCCACTCTCTGGGATTAGGGTCTTGAGCAGCTCACTCACAGCATCTCAAAGGAAAAAGGGAAGCCAATTCTTGCTGCTTTTTTGATTATAAATCTTTTTCTCCTTTTGGCTACCTGGGTTTCAGAGGCAGAGGCTACCTCTGTGGCTCACAGCTCACATCTCTCCGTTCTTTGGGTGCAGTTAAAAAAGCAAAAAAAACCTGTCAACAGCAAGACCTTGAGAGGCAGCTATTTACCAGAAGAGAATGAGTCACCTTGTTTACTCCACACGCTGGGATCTGAAAGACAAGGAGCCATAAAGGTCGCGGAGGAGTTGTCTCCGTGCCACTTATTTTGTCTGTGCCTCCGACAAAGGCAAAGCCATCTGCAATACAAGCAACGAGGCAGCGATAACCAGAAGATTTCAAAGGGGCACATGAGGAGTGCCAAACACTCTCGATAAAACCAGAGCGAACAAGAGGAGTCGTGCAGCTCTTTGTCTAACCTTTACTCTGCTGCTAAGTGCACCAGTTTATAGTAATTATGGAAAAGCCACTGATTGTATTATGAATGTAATGACATTAGCAGGACTGTCACTGTGTTTGTAGCAACAGTTGTGAAATTAATTTTTTTCTTCATTAAGGAGATCCTTATTTGCATGATTAAAATGTCAGCCCAGATAAATGCATATGCCAGGGAATGAATCACTGAGCAAAAATGCCACCTGCCAAGCCCAGAGAATAGGACAAACGAGCAGGAGGCACAGAGCAGCTTCCAGCTCCCAGCGGGAGCAGTGATGGCTGTGGGCGCACTGGGGTGAGGATACTGAGCCTGGATGAGGATGCTGAGATGGGGTGAGGATGTTGGCGTTTGTTATTCCAAATGTTGGATTTTGATGCAGCGAAACATTCCAATTTTATTTGATACTTTGCTTTGTGACTCTTTGAATTGTTAAGAGCTGAAATGGGAAGTCATCCAGGAAAAAAAAAAATAACACTTCACTTTTGGAAAGGCAGAAACAAAACACTCGGGCCTCACTGCAAGGCTGTGTCCTGGAGGAGCCCAACCCAACACTTGCCCAAACTGGTGAAATTCTGCTTAGTAACCAGAACTTTCTAGAACACGGCTTGTCTGACAGCTTCCTTGTCTTCCTGAGTAGATCACTGCTGCCAGCACGAAATCTTCCTCCTGACCTTCATCAGAGCAGAACAGCCTCATCAATACTAGTCCATATTACAATTGCATTTAAAAAAATATGCTCCTAAGGTATTGCTGTGCTGACTTTTTTTCCATGACTCCAGTTGATCAAGTCTCTGTACATTAGAAAAACACTAAAGATATTTGTAATATAGTATGAACTGAGCCAGCCAAGCCATCTGGAACAGATGCTTAATATTACAAAACCACATTGGCTATTTTTGTAAAAATTAGGAAAGAATCAGCAACATCAGTTCCTGAATGCTAAGTTGCCTGTATGAGTTTGTTAATAAGCTGGTATGTATGTGACTGCAAACATGAAGCATGGGAAGGAGCAAAACCAAGGCAGAGGGCTCCAAGCAGGGGACACAGACCTCAGAAGATAACTCAGATCTTCACAGAAGTGTTTTAAAATAGTTATAGACAACAAACTAGAATAAGAGGTAATGGCCTTAAGTTGCACCTGGGGAGGTTCCATTTGGATAAGAGGAAAAATCTCTTCTCTGGAAGAATAGTAATGCATTATAATGCCCAAGGAGGTGGTGGCACTGAGTAGTATGGTCAGTGGGCATAGAGGGGATGGGTTCATGGTTGGACTACATAATCTTAGAGGTCTTTTTCAGCCTATTTACCAGCCTATTTAGTGATTCCATGGCTCTGTGCTGTGTTCCCACCACCAGAAAGCCTGCTCTTGGGCAGAGATAGTCTGGTGGTCCCCAAGACGTACATAAGGATCCCAGGAGGTTGCTCCATAAAGAACAAGTGTAGGGGGACACAGCCACGCACAGCACAACTGGGAACCAAGGGGATAAATTCGAGGGAAGGGATGATGCAGGCTGTGATCACAAGGATGACAGCAGTTGGGTGGTGAGGAAGCCATTGTTTGTTGGCCATGTTCTTGAATGCAATGAGACAATTCAAGGGCTGATCCAACACTCCATTTCCAAGGTAATATAGGGACTCCTGTAACTTTTTTATGAGCCTTGGTGTGCAGAGAACAGAAAACACAAAGCAGTCATAAACCCAGGATTAATGTGGCTTTACCCAAGGCCTTTTGCCACGTCTGTTGTCCTGTTTCCATATGGAACAGCAAAGCACTCAGCCACCACACCCAGAGCAATTCCCTTGGGCACAGTGTGGGCACCAGGAAAGAGAACAAGTTGAGTGGAAGGTCCACGCTGTCCACATTGTTAATATATCTGCTGGGCTCAGAACAGGGCTGGGGAGAGCCTGGGGTTTTCTTTCTATTTTTTTTTTTTTTTTTTTTTTTTTTTTTTTTTTTAAATTCCAAAATACCTAGTTTTAGAGGACATGCTAATGTGCCTTATGTTGTGGCAACAGTGGGGGAAGAAATCTGAGACTGCAGAGTTCAAAGCATTAAATGTCTTTTTTTTCTTCTGTGGGAGATAAAACCTGATCCAGATGTGGACTTCAGCAGTGTTAGACATGGTGTGATGTGACAACTCGGGGCCTTTGAGGAGCCCACCCCTGACCTACCAAACTGAGCTTCTCCCTGTAGAATCAGATTGCAAAACTCACCACAGAGTTCCTGAGTCCAAAGAAAAGCTGCTGACAACTGACAACAGATACAGTTCCTCAGTTCACATCCTTGGGCTCTGCACATGCCAACATGCCTTGTGGTTCTGCAGGGCTCCCAATGCATGGGCAGGAGGCAGACACATTTCCATCCTTCCTTTCCATCCCTGCCCTGCAGGTATCCCCAGCCCCATCCCAATCTCATTTTGCCTCAAATGCAGTTTGTAACTGATTTCAGTACATGGTGCTTGATGCTATCTTCTGCTGCTGTCAGACAAAAACCAAGGCAAGCCAACAAATCCTTATTACTTATTGGCTTTCAGCTCAGTTCAAATCAATTTTTATTACAGTGCAGTGGATGTATGTTTAAATCTTGCATCCTTCCTGACACCAGGGAATTTATTTTTTTATTATTATTATTGTTATTTTCATTATACTATTATTATTATTGTGGCATTTATGCTGACATATTTTGCAGCAATTGTGCAAAGGAAAGAATGGTTGAGTGTGACAAGAGGTAATGGCCTCTAGTTGCTTCAGGGGAGGTCTAGCTTGGATAGTAGGAATAGTTTATTCACTGAAAGAGTGGTAATGCATTGGCACAGGCTGCCCTGGGGGGTGGTGGAGTCCCCATCCCCAGAGGTGTTCTAGAACCATGGAGATGTGGCACTGAGGGACCTGGTTTAGTGGTATGGTGGGGATGGGTCAATGATTGGACTAGGTGATCTTAGTGGTCTTTCCCAGCTTTGTGATTCTATGATTCTAAGTGAGATTACATGAAAGAAAGTAGCAACTCTCAGTCACTGGCTGTACTGCCTTATTAGGCAGTACAGAAACCATGCAGGAGAAAGGCACAATTGAAACAGCCCTAAGCTGCAGAGTATCACCACTACCAGCCTTCTGTCTTTGGGAGGATGGGCTCAAACAGGGAGTTTATCTGCAAAATCCCAGTGAAATTAATACAAATTCATGAAGAGCTGCACCTCTCCCCTGCTGCCTGGGCTCCCTGGTAAGACCCACTGTTATCAGCATCCCCCATTTCTCTGGGGTCTGGTAAAGGCTTTTTCTGCATTTTAAGCTGTGAACTTTGCAGTGACAAACTTCTTCCCCCCGCTGGTGCCACAACACAAGGCACATAGGCACGTTCTCTAAAATCAGCTATGTTAGGGAAAAAATGACTGTAATAATGTAAAAGCCTCCCTTGACCTTGTTGCATAGTTGGATCAACATCTAATTGCTAAATGTTGCACGTTTCCCTGAGGACAAAACAAATACGAAGAAAAGCCACTAGGTTCTGAAAACTGGCAATGCTATCTACCATCTGCAGAAATTCTTCTGGGCCTTCAGCTAGTAATAATGGCAGACAATACCTTCTTTTCCTTCATCTTTTACACAATTGAATACCTTCTCCTCTTGGAATGGGTGTCCCCATCAGTCTGCCTGAGGAATGTTTTGCTGGGACCCGGCTATTGTGAAACACTTTAATCTTTCCAGTGTGTCAGTGGTAAAAGTCAACAACATCTCGAAACTGAAGACTGCACTCCCACAAATCGTCCTCCTCTTACTCGGACTAGAAAAGGTGCTTGAAGTGCTTGAGCTACAGGTAACTGGACAACACTCAGTTGTAGAGGTCAGGCAGAGGCTGGCTACCTTTCAGTAAAACCTCATCATTTTGGACTCTTTTAAATGCACTGATTCAGAAGTGCAGTGTAAGGCCATCTGTCTGGACAGCATTGCACAGGAGGAAGGGCATGTTTAAAGGCACGACTTTCTGATTTGGTGTTTCAAGAACAGATTGGAAGCAATTTCTGTGCCCTTTTTTGTTTATCTGACTAAATTTCAGAGGCTTTAGACTACTTAGATCATTCTAGGAAAACCATCAACACGACACTAGCTTCTGTGCTCCATTCAGATGCTGATTTAGCACAGAGCATCCTCAGCCCTGCAGCAGAGCTTGCTGATATTCATTGTATTACACCAGGGGTAGCTACTTTCTAAGTGATTTGCTTTTCTTTTTTAATTTATGCCTCTAATTTGCTATCTAAATGAAAGTTTCTCCCGAGAGTATTTCTTTTCAGCAGTCAAAGGCCAATATTTGGGGGCAATTGTTTCCAAGCCAAGTGGCTAAAGTCAGGTTGATAGTGTTATAATTATGTGAGTTTGCATTATGCATACTTGATTCCCTCTGTGTCTTTCTCTAGATTGTGGCAGCTGATGGTAATGGAGAATAGGTTGCTGAATTAGATCCTAAAATTTCAGTTTCCTGTTTTGGAAACTTGAAAGTCTCAAATATTTCCCTCTGCTAAATGCACGTGCTCTGGGGAACTGCTCCCTTGCCCATGTGCTAATGAGTACTTCCTATCATTAGACCCAGGAATCATTACTGGGTAATCATAACTGGTTATAAAGCAATTAACAGGGAAAAAGCTCTTAAGAAGAGTGCTGATGGTGTCTGGGAGCAGACCCTGCTTTCTATCTGCCCCTGGTAGGGGACCCATAGAGCCACACATCAGGCCAGGCCAGAGAGGGCTTTGGGCAACGTGTTCTGGTGGGAGGTAGCCTTGACCATGGCAGGGGCTGGCATTGGACTGGCTTTGAGGTCCCATCCAACCAAACCATTCTGCAACTCCTCATGCTATGCGTTTAGCTGGAGAGCAGTCCATGAGCCCCAGCCCCCAGCAGTTCTCCCTAGGAAACCACATGCGCCTCTATACAAAGAACATGGTTCTGCATTTGTACAGGCCACATGACATGATTCATCCCTGCTCACTGACCTACATAGTCACTTGTACCAGTGTGGGATGGGGACAAAGAGCTAGTGCTCCTGGTTTGCAGCACTGCCTGCTTGCCCAGCTCCAGCCACTGCTGTACAGCACAAGTCAGGATCAGGCAGCATCCACATCCCTTGTTCTAAGAGAACCATCCCAGGCTTGAAGTCAGTATGCCAACATTTCATAAAGAAATGCATAATTGCAGCTTAAAGTCATAAAGCAACACATCACAGCAACACGAAAATGTTGGCCATTAAACCTGTTAAGAGTGCTGGGTCCCAGCAGCAGAGCAGTGTGAACACCTCATGACCAGCACATCGCTCTCACCAAAACCTGAAAGGATGGAAGGTTGGCAGCAAAACTGACAGCTTAACTTACCCTCTGCCTGTTGTGCTGTGTGCTGCCGGCTGCTTTTAAACTGACGTGCTAACTGCACTCCGTTTAATCTTCAGCCCTTCCCCAAACTGAAGAAGTGCTCTCTACAATCCTTTCTCTGAGGATACCTTAGAATGAGTCAGACAGATGTATTTGTGCCAGAGGGGTGCCACGCATGCAAGTCATGGTGCTTGGCAGCTCAGTAGGGTTGCACTGGCAAATGTAATGCCAAGGAATCCGACACTGGGGCACAGACTCCGTCCCTCCTTTCCACACCTGGGACCCTCTCAGCCTTTTTTCATCTCTGTGGCACAGAATGACACCTCCAGCACTCTCAGGTCCACCCATAGGACTGCTCTCACCCACACTCCGAGCCTGAGTGCCACCTGCCTGCAAACATCACACTTCCCCACAAACGACACACTTCCTCGGTGATTTTCACTTCTCATCAGCTTTTTGCACAACTTACTTTTTTTCTAAAGCTGACACAGGATCACTCCCTGCCCTTTAACTCCTTCCTCCTGCCAAATGGATAAATGAAAGGTTTGTGGTTTAACATATGGGCAGTGAGCTCTCATGAGGCAGGAACACCTTGTTCACAGGCAGCTCCCCCAGGCAGCAGGTGGCTCACAGCAGAAGTTTGTTAGAGAAAAGTGAGTATTGCTCACCACTGTGTAACTGATATACTGCTTTATATGAGGATTTATCTGCAATGAATTGCATTCCTCGGAGCTTTTAACTTTGGGGAAAGACTCAGGAACGACTCCTTAATGCCTAGTTTTGTTATGAAAATGAACTTAACTATCTTATGAATTGTTTATCTTAAGGCTGCACAATCACGTTGATTATAAGAGTCTGTGTTATTCAAAAGAGTGCAGAATCTCCAGTGAGCAGATGGATACTGGAGAGATATGAGGGGCATTCTGCTTTTCAGATTCTGTTCCACTCATGTGCCCATTTCTTATACGAAGAAGAACAAGAGTGTAATTGTATTGCAACCCATTATTGTGATACAGAAGAAGCAATTATTCCATGTGTACAAAAAGATCATTAAATATTTCCACTGGTAACCACAAATCACACCGTAAGTATATTGCAGTCATACCATATTTCATTACATTCCCCACAAGGAACGCAGCTAATAATTAATTCCAGCCCAGCAAGAGGAAATTGAAGCAGTGGGTAATTTTTCATCCTCAAAAACAGACTGAGATTTATAACAGAGAGACAAAAAGTAGCTGGGGCTGGACCAGCTATTGGCTGGTGGGGCAATACATGCAGATATGGGGGACTGAGGGTTTGCAGAATACAAGAAGGTGGGACTGTGTCAGGACAGAGCACTTATGAGGTTTAAAAAAGAAGATGCTACGGTGGGCATTTATCTTTCTTGCTCCCTGTGACAGTGACCAATTAGCAGCAAGGTACAAGACATATGTCTGTGCCACAGCCACAGCCCAGAATGGGAAAATCCTGAATTCTTTCTCCTTTGAAGTGTTAAGAGAAGCAGAACAGCTCTGCAATTACTAACAGATTACCAAGCATAGAGCTGAAGGTGGCTCTGAGATTGGCACAAAACAGTGTTTCAGGGCTCTGGAGGTTCCTCATTCTTTCATCATAGCTAAATCTGAAACATGGGAGCACCAGAGCTATCAGGTTAGCTTCTCTCATAATTGAAGCCTTCAGACTCTGCAGCTAAACGCTTCTCTTTCCACTGTTTATTTCTGGTTGCTTTGCAATTACAGTCAGAAGTACAAAGCACAAGGCCTTTCTCAACTCTTCCAAGCCATGTAGTTGCTCCAGCTAAAAGATTACCAGGAGGCCAGTTCTGAATTAGCTCTTTCAAGGAGTTCATCTTCCTTCTTTTTGTGTAGGTATATGACTACATACAGCGTCTACAACATGAGCAGGTAACACCTGTCCTTGGTGAGGCAATGGGACCTTTTTTTGGTGAATTTTATAACTCGCAGGTGAAAAGCTGTGCATCATACTCCGACTTTCACACCTTTATCTACTGAAAAGTGTTCTCATTCCCACATAATCTATTTTTGACACCACTGTAATTAACTGCTGCACTTTTTCCCACCTTCTCTGAACTCTTCTATCAGTAATTCCAATCATCTGCTGAAGTGAAATTCCATCAGAATTAACAAAGTAAATCCATTTAGCAAAGCAGAGAACAGAGTGTGGGTCTGTAATATCTCTAATGCTTCCAATTCAGCTAAACTTGTTTAAAATTAGAGCCGTGTAATGACAACCACTCCAGATTAACACTGGTGTAAGAGTGGAACTGGATCCTAAACATAATGCCTCAGGGTCCTTCTTTCTGGATCTCTGTAGCTCTCTACCTCTACTGCAATTCTCAAACTGGAAGATATGACGAGAGCAGTCTACATAGCCAAAAAGGGTGTTCCCCTCTGCCAGCGTTTACTGCTAACACTTCAGCAGGCAAACATTGGGTAATCCCCATGACTCTGGATGTTCTGGCTTATCTCTGCTGGGAAAACTGACAAGTCAGCGTCTGAGTAGAACAATTTCTGCTGAAACAAAAAAAAACCAAAAAAAAAAACCAAAAAAACCTTTGCAAAGCACTTCTGATAGCAGATGTTGTGATGCTGTAAAGAAAAGGTTAGTAGGTCATCAGATGAAAACATGGGAGCCTTTCTAGCATAGCATTTTCCAGCCTCCTACTCAGTCTACTTTTAAAACTAAATAGCATTCAACCCCAGGGAACGTTCTCACTCCATTGTATATCTTGGAAAATGCATATTTTCTACTGCTCATCATTTTTGCCTTCAAATTTCCACCTTTTTCTCCTTCCTGTTGTTTATATTCTCCAATAACATTCACCTGACCTTTTTTTTTCACTAAATATTGTTGTTTTTTGACTGTGGGATGGCCTGGGACACCCACTGCCTATTATTTTAATCTGATGCAACTACTCGTGGTGTTCATAGAAGGTGGGCGTCATCCAGATTGCAGAACACAGCCAGCCCAGACCAAACCAGAGCTCTCAGTTTGCTCTCCCAGACATTTTCCTAACTTCAGGCAGCTTGAGGTTTAGCAACATTATGAGCAGAAATGTCTTCATGTGCAATAGGCTTCCTTCCAGTAATTCACTCTATCCCTTTCTCCATCCTTGAAAATAACAATACAGTTGTAGGTTGAAGAGTGAGTTAAGATTCTGCAGAAGAAAAAATAGAATAAATTATTTTGTGTGTGTTACATAATTAGAGTCTCATCATCTATGTCAATTTCATGCCAAATGAGAACAAGACAGTATTCAGATTTAAAAATATATATATTTGCTTAGGTGCTGCAGGTTTGGGTGTTGTAAGTCAGTACACAGCTTTTTTCCCTGTGAGTGATAAAAATCAATGCCTCAGCATGTGGATGTTGCTGGATGTATCAGCCTTTACACTGAAGAAACGCACAGTTCTCAGCACTCTGAGACTTTAAAAATAACTAATACAGATTTCTGCTTTCCTGAACCTGCACAGCTGCAATGACCTCACTGAGAGCCACCTGAATGCTCACTGTCCCCAGGTGCCACGTCCTCACCCTCCACTATCTGATGGCAGCACGTCCCAGAGGAAGCTGTGCACTCAGAAGCTGTACAGAGCTGTTCTTGGAGGTGAGCAATGATATTCATTAAGACCTCACCCCATGCTCCACGTTACGACTTTGACGCTGGCTGTAATTACTGAACAAGCTAAGCAGTCTAGCAACCTATTATTAACACTACCTGAGAGCACAGGTGAGTCTAGCTATTAGAGGCACTGCCTACTTGGTTTGGGGAAAATAAAAAAAAAATTGAGAGCAACTCCTCCCTTTCCACCCAGTATCACCTGACCTCTGCTCTGTCACACCCTTACAACTTTTAGCTGAGTAAGATGAAACTACAGAAGAAAACATGCCTTAATGTGATTCAGTACCAGGCTAAGCTGCCAAAGGAGCATCCTTGTTTCTCCACCATCAGGCTACACACAGCAGCTCTCCTCTCCCATCACTAGCTGTGCTCGCTGGCCAACCCTGGGGTCAGTTCTGCTCGCAGACACACATCTGTGGGATCCCATCCTCCTGGGGACACACTGCCAGTGAGTGGTTCCTGCAGGACAGGAGCCTGCTCAGTGAGGGCTTGAGCTGTTGCTGCTGGCACTACGGTGGTGTCAGCACTCCAAGCCAGCAAGAACCAGTATGAACCTCTTACTGTCATAAGCATCTGACTCCTGCTAAAATAAGTCATCTAGGAATACGGGTTGCCAAAAGCATGCATGAGGAAATAAACAGTTTTGGGATGTGCAAGAGCGTGGGGAAATATCCTAAAAACCAGAAACAGTAATTCAGTTGGAGAAATAATTCTGTGACCTCAGGATTCAAACTGCCACATTGAGGTCAATGTGAATGTGGCCAAAGACATAAAGTGTACAGGACTGGGCCCCTGGGACTTGGTTCTGAAAGGCATCGAGCACTCCCAAATGATGCAGACAGCACTGCCTTCCAATAGAAGCTCGGGAATTTGGAAGAGTCTGAAATTCAAAAAGCTACTAGTGCAAAAATTCCTGAAAATGGAGATCAGAGAATCCTTTCAGGGAGTCAGAGAGGGTGATAAGATCTCCCCTGAGCCTCCTCCAGACTGAACCAACCCAGTTACTTCAGCTTCTCCATAAGCCTTGTGCCCCAGACCCTCACAGCTCCATTGCCCTTCTCTGAACACGCTCCAGGGCCTCGATGTCTCTCTTGTAGTGAGGTGCCCAAAGCTGAACACAGCACTCAAGGTGTGGCCTCGTCAGTGCTGAGAACAGAGCGAGGATCACCTCCTACTCCTGCTGGCTGAACTATTTCCAATACAAGACATGGACGCAATACATGAGTGAAAATATAGAGTTACAGATTTGATTTAAACATCTAAACATTTGAACTTGAACTGATGGTTAGTGCTAAGGCCTAAACTCCCCATCCTCTACTAACTTAAAGCAAATGCAAGTAATGTCAGGCAACCCCTGTTTGCTGCTGATGGTGAAAAGGACATTTTGCTGGGGAACACATGGAACCTTCAAAGCTCTGTGACGAAGGCAGCCTGCTGCCCAGAGTCATGGGTCTGACAGATGTTCCTGCACTGCTCTACTTCAATCATTACAGCCTGCTGGTCTGAAGTCAAGTTTTCACGCAGCACGCAAACAGAGGTCACCGCATCCCAGCCTGGTTAATCCACAACCCAGGCAAGCCATGCATAGATAACAGAGAATTGATTTCCACAGTGGAACTGTAGACAACTGACTACAAAGTGCCCATTCAGTTTTTGAGCTACAAGGAAAACGTTTTAATGAGCATCAGTGATAACCAAAGTTTCTTAAGAAGAAAAAGATCAAAACAAACAGATAATGAATTAGCTTATTTGAGGTATGAGTTACTGTTTGCTGGTTTAAAATGCAAAGAGATGCTATGTGACAGTTACAGAAGAACAGCAAATCCAGTAAAACTTGACACATTGTGAAAGAAAGTGGATTTCAGCCAGTTTTGGATCTTCCCTGTTTCAGTCTTCTCGAGAGTCTAACTATCAGGTGGCATTATCAAATGGAATAAAGGAGGAAAGCCATCAGGAAATCAGTTTGAAACAGCTATGGCTAAGGCTGTTTGGGAAAAAGAATAAAAAAATACAGTTAACAGCAGATGAGGTCACTAGCAGCACTGCTGGATAACTCAGGCATAAATATTAAGGTTTCCTGCATTTTTTCTTGTTCTGTAGTCATGTGGTGATACCTACTATATGGGACTGTGGGCCTAGAAAGCTGATTTTTACATGCAGTAGATTGGAATGAAGAACAGAATTTTGCCTTTTGTTCCTTTGACTTCTTCAGTCAGTGGATCTGACTCAGCTGTCCAGAGTAGCATAAAGTTTTGTTTCTGATGTTGCTAGATGTCATAAAGAAAACCACGAGACAAGTCAAACAGGATTTTTACTAATGGGAACAAATCCGTGCAAAAAACGTGAACTAAAAATTTCGTATCTCAGTACCAATCCAAGCTTTCCCAAAGGTGGGACTGACCAGCTCTGCATCTGTGGGTTCAGTCACCACGGGCTCCCAGGCCATTCATTCTGTTGGGTAGTAAAGAAGCCTTTGCAACAGTTTTGCTGAACGTCATTACCTAGAGTCTAGGTCCAAATTATTTTTCTCACGCTTGGGTTAAGCAGTACATCTCACCAAGCCATTCCTCCAGGGTAAAAGTACAATTGTACTTCCTCCAGTCAGAAATATTCTCTGTTCTCCTTGGATTTCTGGCAGTCTTTTTTTTTTTTTTTTCCCACACTGAACAGAAGTCTTTCAAAAAGTCTTCAGTAAAGTTGTTTTATGGACAGTATTACATCAAATTATGTTTTTAATTGTCTTTCAGTTGTTTTCTATCTGTTCCTGAAGAAAGGTTTATTGCAAAAGCAATGACACGCTCCACTGCTTGGGAAGAGCTACAGATAAGCTCCCCTGCAAGTTTGCTCCTCATAAGAAGTGAATTTGAAGAGCAACCTTCTCCCAGCCCTTGTTCTCTCTTTTCCCCTGGGAAATATATTGATGGACATATTTCATCTTGAACATGAAACAGCAGTAGGCATTATTTCTATGGAGAGTGCAGATACATTATGCAGAAGGGAACATTACAGATATGCCAATAACTCTTACAGTGTTTATCACACATCTCAATGATGAGTGTAATTAGCAGCTATCTGTAAAATGCACAGTCTAGTCTGAAGCACTTGTACCAGATATATTTTCAAAAAAAATACTGTAACTTTCCTTTTTCACTCAATTCAGTTTTTCATGAATGAATCTTTTGGAACAAATCCTTTTTTTTTTTATTTTTTTTTTTATTTTTTTAACCGTTCCCTTGAAATGGATTGGTAAAGAGTATTTCCTAATGCAAAACAAAATGTTAATGACCTCCCTCAGCAAATTAGGCTGCGGACTTTAAACATGCCCTAGAAAATTCAAGAACAAATTTAACTTTTGCTCATGGAGAAAGTCACGGGGCAGTCAGACATTTCTGACTGCTGCCAGTTCAAATATCAGATAATTCATGACAAAGTTTATCTTGTGAATGGGCAAGGCTCAGCTTTGGCAGATACAGATAGAGTTGAAGCAGAAAGGGACGCAATCTTTTTGCAATATCATGAAAGTGACTCTGCTGCTTAAATGAGCCTTTGGTAATATCCCAAGACCAAACAACAGGGCAAATTCTGCTCACCAGATGAGAAATCATAGTACTGTCAATGAAACAAACATATAAAGTTAGAAACATTTACCTAAATCTGCAAAAACAGACAGAAATATTCAGAAAACACAAGTGATGATGGGATAAGAGTTTGATGGACAGAGAGAACTATCATTGGCCACTCACTCACCTCACCAGCATGATTAAATGCAGCACCCAGAGAAAAGGCAAGACCTGAAGGAGGAATGCATTTCCGTGGGTGGTTGCCAGAAGACGAGGATTTGGTGCAGCTGTCCTATAGCTACAGTCTGTTTGCTTTCAAGAAGCAGGAAAAACACTTCAGAGAAATAGGATTAGTAATACTAATCTCAAAGTCACGAGGAAGACCGTGTATATACATTCGTAAATTAACAAGTATCACGTGGGGGAAGAGAACTGGTTTCATTTTATTCTCCTTTCTTCATGAAAAAAATACCTGTTTGGCCTTGCAGCCTTGCCTGGTACTTGCTTTCCTACTCACAACTTTAAAAATTCTGACTAATCCTGGTTTTATAACTGCATGAAGGTAACTTGGTGAGTAAAGTTCTAGATGTTTTTGGAATTAAGGGAGCAGTGAAAAAGACAAAATCATACGTGCCTTTTTATAAATTCCAGTTATGCATGACTGAGGGAAAGACTCAACGTGTGCTTACAGGTATCTACGAAGGAGCTTACAAAGATCCCAAAAGTTTGAAAAGTTGGTGGTTTACTATTAGCTGAAAGATGTGAGCTTATAGGAAACTATTCAACACCACATTTGTGACACGGCTTGGTGGTTAACACAGTGAGACACTTATCAAGCACAGAAGACAAAACAACTTTGGCTCTATGAGGAGTCTTCTGCGGCACAATTAACTTCTGTGGACCTCTGCATCTGCTATCCTAGTCAACACAGCATTGGAGATGAAGTACGTCACAGTATGGAGAAGAAGTGAACTTGATGAGAGAAGGGATCTGAAAGCAGCAAACCGACCTATTTTATCTGACTCAAGTCACAGAATCACAGAATCATAGAAAGATTAAGGTTGGAAAAGGCCACTAAGAACATGAAATCCAACCATCAACCCATTACCACCATGTCCACTAAATCATGTCCCTAAGACTTCATGCTGCTTCACAGAATGCATACACAGAGACCAGGCACAGGGTAAGGGCAGGCAACAGGAGTAAGTCTGCAGGGGTACCAACAGGGAGGACTATCCATCAATAAATGCTTGCACAATCCGGGGTTCAATGTGTTTATTAGAAGTCAGACAAAAATCTAGGACCTACAATAAAAGGATGAGGGGGAACAGGGGAGTGGATGGCTACACTGTGATGATAAAAGGCTTAAAGCAGCCAGGGAAGTTTTACTTGGCCTGAGGGGCTTTGCAGAATAATTACAATGAACCCAGTAAGATATCATCCAGTGTAAGAGCATCGCAGTTTGGCTCTGTGGAGTTGAGACTCTAAACTATTCCTATTTATTTCTTAAAGACAAGAATAAATAGCTGAACCTTGAAGCAAATAAGTGAGCAAGAATTTCAAACAAGAAAAAGAATTTTTAATAAAATGAAACCCTCATATATTAAAGTTTTTTATTAGATCTAAAGAAAGGCACTAAGTACATTTTGTATTGTCCCCATAAGGTATGTATGAAGCAATGGCACCTGGAGACTATGCAATTCTTTCAAGACTAGGCAGGATAAATCAGTTTGCAGAAAGCTCCAGGCTCTTATAGCTGCAGCTATGCAGAAGCTGAGCTAGGATCGGGTTTATACAGCACTGTGGAGCTCAGTTTCACTATTCCTTATGTCACAACCATTTTTATTAACCCTTGTACAAAGAAAGGCTCAATTATCTGTTAACAGTCTCTTCAGTCTTAAGTGTTTGTTATGATCTCTTCATAAGTGTGTAGATCTTAGATCTTTACAGTGTGCTTTGTAGATTTGCTAATAACAACACATGCAACGGGCACCTGGTAAGGTTTAAAAGCTGTACTCATCACTGATATAAATAGCCTTTCATAAGCACAAGCAACTTGCAATTTTCAAAACAGCTTCAAGTATTTGGACTCATTTATCCAGCCTTAAAGTTCACTTAGGAAAAATCTGTGGAAAACTCACATGTCGGAAGATAGGCTGGTAAATACGTGCCTTGCTTTTCAGAAGCACCAAGCACCAAGTCCTACTAAGGCCAGGGGAAACTGGGCACTTCTGAACACAAAGTCAATGAATGGGAGTTTTCTCCTTTGCAGTTGTAACCACAAGGCCTCCCACCTGGAAATATTCCCATCTGTAATTTGAAATAAGTACAAGCTGGACAATTATTTATACAAAATCCACTTTACATCGTGTGACCATAAGAAGTGGGCTCATAGTTATCAATTTTATGTAAGATTGTACATTGCCAGGACAGTGTAAAAGGCCACTTGTGTCAGTAGGAATCAGACCCTTTGTCTTCCATGCATGCAAGCATAACATTGCAAATATTTACCCAATTAGATAGTTAGCTCCACCCAAGTATGAGCAAACAAAAACAACTGCTCATAGCATTCCAGAGAAACAACACAGTGCGAGAACAAAGATTTCCACACACACACAGGCAACCAACTAACCACGAAACAGCAAAGCCAGCAGATTTTTTAATCATAAAAAAGAGGGGCAAATTTTCTTTGTAATAGCAACTCTTTGTGCTAATAAGTCAAAAGCAGGAGGTAGATGCCTGCTTCATTCTTCCAACTGAGATTCCTCCAGTGAATCTGGGAAGAGTAAACACATACACAGTTGAACAGATGCCAATGCTGGCTGATGAGAAGACTGATGATAGCTTCTAGGATGGACACAAAGCCATTTTAGCATCTAAGATGGGATATAAAACCATTTTATCTTCAGAAACGTTGTGCTTACGTCTCCTGTTTCCCCAGACTGGAGCATCATTCTTTGTTCCTTGTTTATTTCTCCCTCACCATATGTGGGACGTAAGAAACAAGTAACACCACAGAAGTTAATGGCTGTTTGCCAGGAGGTCTTTTTGCAATCACCATTTCTGAACCTCTGCAATGAAGGTACCAATCTCATCTTTACTAATGCCACCAATCCCCAACATGTGAGGCAACTCTCAAACAAACCTGACCAGACTGAAACCTGGGTGGGTGCTGGACATTCTGACTGTACTGCATGATAGCAAGGTGTGAACATACAGCTGCCCTCTGACCTCAAAGCTTCAATCCTGCCTACTTTAGAATTTACTTCTGAATACTGAAAGCAAAAGCTGCAGTCAGAGGAGAGAAGCAGGAACCTCCCAGGTCAGATCAGACAGTCCCATGGAAGAACTATTTGCTGCCTACAGAGGCAACTGGATCCCATGAAGTGGGTTGCTCTGAGCAGGCTGAGTGGGTGCAGTGCACGTTCCTACAGCACAGGATTTTGAAATCCAGTAAGCCTGAAGAACACAGTAAGTGAAGCTGGCAGCGCGCAGCTCAGATCATTAACAAGCTGCAATTTTCAGAATCTTAACCTCGTATTTGATTTAAGATGACTCTGTTAGCAATACCTGTAAAAAAAAAGTAAAATTTACCATGGCATGTTTGAAGCAGTTGTATAAGGATCACCCACAGAACAATAGCGAGACCTATACTAGCATATAACCAACAACACAGCTCATAATTATGTCTTAGCCTTTACATGCAAGTGACCTGATCTCATTATTACAATTAAAGTGTGCTTCTTTATGAGTAAAAGCTGAAGGGTTTAGCTCTAAATAAATACATTTTTCAGCACATCCTGGCTTCAGCAGTTTCTAAACTATTGCCCCAGGTGAAGTTTTAGGCCTCCCACGCTGTGCTTCTTTAACTCAAAAGTTCAGTTTGGCAATCCGAAAATTCCTACCACCTTGGTACGGTGGACTGGATTGAGGAGTACTGCGGATGTCATCATGAAACAGGAATCTTGAGATCTTGCCTGAAAAGTGGTAAATTTAGGAAACTAATCATGATGCAGTGCAGACGCCATATTACCATTCGCATCATGCAGTAATGTGTACGTAAGCTCTCTCTCTGTTGTCTTTGCTCTGCACCAATCTTCCTGGTTGTATCACAGAATCGTTTGAGTTGGAAGGGACCTTTAAAGGCCATTTGGTCCAACTCCCTGCAATGAAGAGGGACACCTACAGCTCTGTCAGGTGTTCAGAGACCAGTCCAGTCCACCCTTGGGTGTCTTCAGGGACCCAGCATCCATCACCTCTCTGGACAACCTGTGCCAATGCTTCACTACCCTTACTGCAGTGTATATTGGAAAGCTTCTCCCAATGCTCCGTTCAGAACTGAGACTGTTCTCTGAATATGAGTCTACACTGTGATGGGAGAACAAATCAAGACTAATCATTTGTCCTTCAAGGTGACTTTAGCTCTGCACACTCACACTCTCAAAATGGTCCTCCGACCACTTTCAGATAGTTCTAATGAGTCTGATGAGCTACGAATGCCCCTAAGTACTATTTATTTTTTTAAAACATTGTGAATTGGGCAGAACCATACTATTCAGAGAGCTCTGAACAAAAGTGCTTTTCACATGATAGCAATGTCCCTCAAACTCCCAACCACTGTACTCCAGAGCTTAAGGAAAATAAAGGTGGAGAGATGTA
The DNA here is from genome assembly GCA_013399175.1 of Odontophorus gujanensis. Lineage (NCBI taxonomy): Eukaryota > Metazoa > Chordata > Aves > Galliformes > Odontophoridae > Odontophorus > Odontophorus gujanensis. The sequence goes on along the minus strand of VXAB01002419.1, from coordinate 21,696 downwards.
ACTATGGTGTGTGATACTGAGTCTATTCCTGGTAGCTACAGCTCTGCTATTTATAGTTATTGCTGCAGTAAGGCCAGACAAGGAAGGGGCAGAGAAGAGAAGAGCTCATCGGATTTAGATCTTACCTGTCTCATCAGGAGCCAAGGATACAGCTAGCTCTCCCAGACAAGAGCAGTCTTTCTACATGACACAGTGAGCACAGTTTGGAAAATGACAATGCCGCAAGGAGACTTCTTCTCCCCTGTAACTACTCATTACAACAGGAGAGAGTGTCACTACACATCTCCCCTGCTGTACCATGAGCAAATTTAAGCATTTAAGCGTGTACTGAGGGAGTAACTCCATTATGGAGGATCCATGGTTAACCATAGCAGCTATCATATGCATTCAAGAAGCATCTTCCCCAAGCACTTGACAAAGGTGGGAAGATTTCCATCATGAGAGGATAAAAACTGTTGGAATTGTGTACCACAAGAAGGCGGCTGTAAGGGGAATGTATTTCACACTGCAATCTTTGTGGAAATTCTTGTTTCATTCAGTGAGGGAATGCCTGAGTCCCAAGTCACTAAAGAAGTAAAAAATATTTGAGCTCATGACCTCATAGCTCATAGCTGCACGTGAGAGCCATTCCAGGTATGGAGAAGCCCTTTCACAGTACATGATGATTCGTAAGGATCAGATATAGAAATGTACATCCCCAGTTTCTTCTCCAGGCATGTAATGTTCCCATCAACAATAATCTATATAAAAGACAATCTTTCTTCTGTTTTTTGACAGCATTGCTGTTATTCATGTCACCTATATTTTAGACTCGCATGACTTGGGCTACTATTATAAAAAAAGCTGGCCAACCTCACAAATCAGCTAACGTCATCGAAGAAGCAATTTTTTGTCAGTACAAGCAATGAACAGTATTTTTTCCAAATGAAGTTCACATTGAATCACCGTCTTGAATATGAAGTCTGGACTGACTGAACTAGCTGCTACAAAGCTATGCAGAACAACGGTGATGAATGAAGTTGCAGCTGAGACAAAGACACCGTCTTTGTGTCAGGACAGAGGTTCATTGACACTGAGTCACTCCCCACAGCTGTATGTGGGATGCTGATTAGCTAATTACACGATAGCTGCTACATGAATTTACAGACACTTTAAGACTGTAGCCTCCATATAATTGTTCTTTCTGTTTTGCTTTGGTAGGAAAGCAGCTAGAGAAATGTCTGCAACTAAACAAAAAATACCCCATCATATTTCATATGCCTTGCATGATATTATTAACTGCAAAAAGAATAAGCTTTGTTAGGGTTTAATTTCCATGCTAAGGCTCCAACTTCCATTTGTCACCCTCAGATTATAGACTATCAGCAACATTTTTACGTCCTGCTCACTGTGGATGACTCGCATTATTACAGACTAACCACCAACACACTCTGTTTTAACCCCTTTGTTTTACACACCCGAAGTGCTCTGGCTAGGGTTTGTTTTGTTGGGAGCCTGTCCTTTTTGCATACTGCTTATTGTACCATGTAATCACTCTCTGTGCTTCTTCTTATAGTTTTTAATGAGATCCTGCACCAGGACTTACACAACTTCACAATTCTGCATCCACCTTGCTTACGGAGGCACTGAGATCTCTGAGGAAGCATCATGCAACATGCAGGCTTCAGTTCCAGAGAATTCACACCACTGCCCTGAAAACAAAAGCAAAGAATTCAGTCCGATATACTGCAACTCGTGACAAAAGACTTTTTTGAACTATTGTACATAAGGTAGGCATCAGGAATCAAACAAAGCATGTCACTAAATCCTCTTAAGAAGACACAGGAGGTTAAGGTTTAGGTTATGACCAGGAAAGTCTCTTTTCTCTGTATCAATAGGAGAAAGCCTGGAAGGTGAATAAAATTCCAAAGTCTCTAGTGAAGCAGAGGGAGAGCAGTGTTAGGTCTTGTTCAGCAGCAGGGAAACTGATTATTTCTGTGGTCCTCTGCCACTGCCTTCTCTCAGAAGCCAGCTCAGTTTTTCACCCAGTGTGAATAGAGAGGAATACAAAACACCCCGGCATCCCACCCGAGGTTTCCTGCCTAAGAGGCCCAGGAAACAGCCTTTGTGAAACTCATTTTGTCACATTTCAGAATGTCAAAGTTTAATACAGAATGCAGGAAAGAACAGGTGAAATTATTTATGTAATGAGCAGTGATGCTGAGCACTTGCAGATTCTGCTGTCTTTGCTCAGGAATGAGATAAATATAACTGTGTCATTAATCTCATGGAGATACATGAGCACTCCTTTCCAGAAATAACTGTTAAGCATAAAATTTCAGGCAGTAATCAAAGCTTTCTGAGGCCAAACCATTTTTAGGGTTCTAAAAAGGAAATCCAAACCATAACGAGTATAAAACAACACAAACACGATGGGGCATTTAATCTTTATTCTAAGCAGGTGATTTCAGGAAACATACGACTGGGGCCTCAATTGGTGTATTGCTGCCATTGGTTTCAGTGAAACTGCTCTAAGTTTTACCGTGCACGAAGTTGCTCTCTGCCATCTGAAAGAATCCTGGGGAATAAAGGGCACCACCATACAGCAAAAAAAAAAAAAAAAAAGGTAAGGAAATATGCTGCATGAAGGAGGAAGGGAGACATACCCACAAGGAAAGGAAAACAGAGCTTAACAGGTTCTTTCAAGAAAGAAAACCAGCAGACACACCACAAGGGAATTTGAACTCTGCACAGGCACTGAGAATAGAGGTAGGACTTGGGGAAGAAATATGAATACAGAAAGATATATTTTCAAGTAAAGCAGAGATGTAGCACAAGCAAGGATGAATTAGTGTTTGTTTCCCTGAGGTCAACTCCAGAAAGAGATTTCTTACAAAGATGGGTCGTTTTATCTCAGATCTGCAGTCCTGATGGTAAATCTTGAAGATTCATCAGGAAAGAAAATTTCCCAGGGCAAGAGCTGCTGAAAGTAGTGCTTAGCAGTACAGGAATATGGATGAATTGCCCGTGTCAATTCAAAACATGTTCTGGCTGCTGTGAAGGGAAGAGCTGTGTCTGCATGGGATTTCCTGGAACAAATCAAATGTTTCTGAAGTGGAAATCACAAAATGCTGACAATACAATAAAGTTGTCACGAACACTTCATCCACCACAAAGTCAAGTATCTAGTCCAAACGCGCCCTATGCAGTGGGCTGAGCTGTTCTAACTCTTGTCACACTAGCTGGATTTGATAATGGATTAGGAGCAACTATATCCTAGCTGTATTTTTCACTTTACCATATACAAAAGACCTGTTTCTTTCCATATGTTTTATTGGCATTCGTTACACTGAACACGTTGATGAAATCCAACCAAGTTGAACGCAGACCATCATTCCGCCCTTCACTGCTGCAGCAACTGCAAAGATATTCTTAAACCCTCAGTGTCATCTCTCAGGAAGGCACTGGGTCCTGTGCTCTTTCCAACTGTGAGCAGGGCATGCCTTGTGTGAGTAAGACCTGGTGGCTCCAGTGGGGCTGGGTAAGTAAACAAGAAACATGGTTATTCTTACTGTACCAACACATTAGTCCCAATGTGTCCTGAAGAACGGGCATCTTAAAAAAGAAACCCAGCAGTTATGCAGACCATTTCTGGTACTAAACAGGGTATCACGTACAGCATCCAGACGGCTGTCCCTGCTCACCCAGACCCCTACAGAGGGTGGATCTGCACTTAGCTGCATTTCTGTGGCGCTGGGCTGGGTGCAACTGGGGCAGCAGTTGCTCAGGTTCTCAGTGTGGAAACATAACAGATATTCAGGGCCAGCTGGGCACCCCATGGCCTCGAGTGCGTGATGGAGTGCACAGCCCTGGCCTTGGCAGGATCTCCCTGCACGGCCATTTTAGATATGTGTAGGTGCAGCACTGAGGGTCACAGTCTTGCAGGCTCAGTGATGACAGGGTGATGGTTGGCCCTGATGATCTTTAGAGGTCTTTTCCAATCTGATTCTGGGGTCCTACAGAGAGTGAGGAGTACTGATCCTCTGACCGCCAGGAGACACCGCAACACGGGTAAGTGTTGAAAAACCATCTCATGAGGGGACAGCCCAGCGTGGCAGTGAAGGTGAGCCCATAAGGGCAGGGCTGTGGGGGTCACAACCACCGCCACCATCTCTATCATTCGCCACTGTCATCACTGCACGCGCTTTCGGGCGCCACGACATAAAAAGGACATAAAACTGTCCCAGAGCATCCAAAGGAGGGCCGTGGCGAAGGGTTAGGAGGGCGAAGGGTGTGAGGAGCAGCTGCCGCCGCTGTGTTTGTTGCTCGCACAGCAGAGCAGGCTGAAGGGCGCTGGGACACGCACCGCTCTCGGCCATCGGCTCCGGGTTCGGGCGGTGCCACGCGGAGCCGCAGCTCGTCCAGCAGCACTCCCCACCNGGGCGAGGGACGTGCGGCGCGGGCTTCTCCCGGCGATGCCGCCGCCGCCACGACGTGGAGGCAACACCTGGTACAGCGCAGCGTCGTGCTTTTCGTGGTGGGCGCCTTCATGGCGCTGGTGCTGAACCTGCTGCAGATCCAGCGCAACGTCACGCTGTTCCCCGACGAGGTCATCGCCACGCTCTTCTCCTCCGCCTGGTGGGTGCCGCCGTGCTGCGGGACAGCGGCAGGTGAGTGCCGTGCCCTGCCCCCGCCCCCATCCCCTCCATCCCTCGTCTCCATCGGGTCGCGCAGCGCTGCCCGCGGCCGCCGCGGGGCTCCCCGCGCCCGCCCCGCCGCCGCCCCTCGAGCCGCCATTGGTCGCCGCCGAACTGGTGAGGCGCGGGCGGCGCTCCCCATTGGCTGCCGCCGCCAACAGGCCACGGGCCGGGCTGACAACAAGGAAGTCACGTGGGGGGCTGCGGGCGCGGGATGCGGGCAGCTCGGGGCGTCCCTGCGCTGTATGTCGGCACCCGAAGTGCTTCAGCGATTCCTTAGTGTATTGTTCATCATTTGGTGGTGCTGACTTAACGCTGCTTGCACCCCTGTTGGGGGGTAGGAATAGTACGCTTGCTCGAGCTGTGTACTGAATGTTGTCACAAGGTAGATTTCTAGTGATCCTATCGTGCCTGCATTAGGCTGCTGTCTCAAAGTGAAAGTCCTGTGACTGGCGTTGGGAAATGAAGCTTAAAGCGTTTTTTCCACTGCCCTGTGCCCTGCTACGTATATTAGAACTTCCCCGTGCTAAAGAATATTTCTTTTAGGAATCAAAGATTGAGGGGAGTGAAGTGTAGGAAGCACGTAACATGACATTGCATGCCTCATTTGAGCCTTCTGTCAGTGCATAAAGTTGCTAGTAGAGACCAGTTTTGCTGTTCTGAGACATAGAACTGAGCTCATGCTAGCCTGTCTAATTCCTTCTGTCACCATTTCTCATTCTGAAAAGGCAGTATGAGGGTAAACCTCTGCCTGGCTAACAGGGTGGGGAGATACCTGTCATGGATCCATGGATGATAGCAGCTCCTTCCTGAAGTTCCACCCTGTTTCTGTTGGATACCAGAACTCATGTGGTGTGGACTGGGAGTATAGGCTGAGTTAGCACCCAGCAGAAGGGGAAGCAGCTCTGCCAAGCAACTCTTCAGTCCACGCAGATAGTAATTCAGTGCCTGATTCACAGGCTGCAAACTAATAAAAGGAGATGTCCTGCGCACAAACAGTGAAGATTCATTCTGTTCCTCACTGTAATTAAGCTCTTTGATTTTGTTTTGCTCCAATAAAATAAGTGTTTACTCAGAGTGAGGAGTAATGCATGCTTATGGAAGAAAAAGAGCTTGAAGTGACATACCCTGATATAAGCCTTTATGAAGCTTAATCACTTATTTGCCTAGCTAGTATCTAATAGCATCTAAATATTCACTGTATAATGGTTAATTATAAGAAGTCTTGCTTCTCTTGCAGCTGTCGTTGGCCTGCTGTATCCCTGCATTGACAGCCACCTTGGAGAACCACACAAGTTCAAAAGAGAGTGGGCGAGTGTAATGCGATGTATAGCAGTTTTTGTTGGCATTAATCATGCAAGTGCTGTATCCTTCACCTAGTTTTTATTGATTGATGTGTTTGTTGTATTGCCATAAACTAGGCTCTTGTGCTCACATCTGAGATAGCTACAAAGGTGATGATAATTCTGTTGCCAGAGGACAACTTTGGACTGCAGTACAGTGCAATGGTTGCTGTAAGAGATCACCTTTGTTAACTTTGATATAGTTATGGGGTTCTGGGATGGGGCAGAGCCAGACATCATTCTTGCAACAGGATTAAAAATAACATGAGTTAATCTGTATGTTGCCTGTGTTTAATAGTTAACACAGTTAACTAGTGAGATTTATGAAGCTCTTCAGTAAGAATGTTGTTTGTTAAATGATCATGACTTGAGCAGAAAACTTAAATTTGCAAGGAGTAGCTAGGTTACTTCAGATTTAAAAAAAAAAAAAATCCGTAGAAGTTACATGTATTACTGTGTGATACATTCCTTAGATGCTCAGTGTTACAGAAATTAATGTTTTTACACTTGCACTCCAGTCAGACTTGCTGAGCAATTACTCCTCTTGCTGACTAAGAGCCAGGTTCTTAACATAGTGTACCTAGAAATGTAAAATCGGTTTCACTTTCCATTTGAATAGAATGTCAGCTGATTTGAAATGATTGTCCTTAACATATCTTTCCAGAAACTAGATTTTGCCAACAACATCCAGCTGTCCCTGACTCTGGCAGCTTTATCATTGGGTCTTTGGTGGACATTTGATCGTTCAAGAAGTGGACTCGGACTTGGAATTACAATAGCATTTGTAGCAACTCTGATAACCCAGTTCCTTGTATATAATGGTGTTTATCAGTAAGTTTTACTTTAAAATAGTATTTCAACTCTTGTAGTGAAAATGAGTGCATGGGTATTAGAAGCTACTTGTTAACATACTTGGCATGTTCTTGTAATGAGGTATTTTCTATGTCTAAAGCAGGTAAATGTCATGTTCTAAATTATTAGATTGAACACTGGGTGGGGAGAGAGGTAACCTTCAAACTGAGCTGTTACTTCAGCATACATCTCAAGAAACTGAACTTCTCCTAACTTGGTCTATCACTAACTTGCTGTCAGGGGAAATAAGTGCTAGACCTTGCTGACCAGGATATTGGCTTGAAAGACTTAAAGTTAACAGATTTAATTTGGTATCCCTGTTTCTTCTGTTTTTCTCTGTTGTTTCTGGGGAGAGAATCTATAGCATCTTGTTAACAGTGCATAAGGAGATGATAATGCCTTGTCTCTAACTTATTTCTTCTTGTTTATTAGGTATACATCCCCAGATTTTCTTTACATCCGTTCTTGGCTTCCGTGTATATTTTTCTCAGGAGGTGTGACTGTAGGAAACATAGGACGCCAGCTGGCTATGGTAATTACTATATAATTAGTATTTCCTTTAACAGTCCAAATAACTTCTGTCATCCATTGTCCAAGAACAAACTGTGCCTTTAAGGGTGTGACTCACTTGTTGAGAGAGTAATAGGTGTCTTCACAAGAGCTGAAATGTAAATGCAACCTGTGTTGCTAGTAGAATAGAAATTGAGTGTCTCTTACATGAAACTTTTTTCAGCAACAGCCTAAGTAAGAACTGAATCAGTGTAACATATCTGATCAACATCTTAATTACTCCCTTTTTATCAGCAGTTTGACATAGCATTTAAGGTAGCTAGAAATATGAGAGGCAGGCTTGCTCTAATTAATCATGTACTAAAGCATTTTTCTTGTGTGAAGGACATGTCTTCATACAGCATTGAATTCCACCACTGTGCAATTAAATATGCTCTTTCTGGTCATTTTATACATGGTTCAAGTATCACTGCACAAATGGGATGATATGGTCTAAGTAGTTATCTTACCTGCTGGGTTCTTAAGTAATTATTCCCTTGTAGTGTGCTTAACCATAAACCTGACTGTCAGCTTTCAACCTGGTTGTTAAATTACACTGGATGGTAATAATCAATAGTGCATTGATCTTACTTGACTTTTGCTACATAATTTCTTTATTCTGGAAAACATAATTCAAGTATTTCAGTTCTAAGGCTGTTATGCCTTAAGTGCCTTTAATTTTCACTGAGGAAATGGCCTTTGTAGACTTAGAAGCCACTCAAATACCAATCTCTGCTTTTTAGTAAAGGGAAAAGCCACTTTTTAGGACTGAACCACAAATGAGTAGAAGATTAGTCTAAAGCTGGCTGCCCTGCCCTAAACAGGCCTTCAATCCCTTCTGCTTGTCCTTTCTAACTCAACAGGCAGACACTAGCATACTCCTGAAGTGAACAGTCAGAGCTTGTTCCTACAGGTGGACTGGATTACAGACAAGGTGGGGGGGTGGGGGGGGGAAGCCACATTGCTTGACCACCACTGTTTAGTTTATCTAATACTGATTTTCAGTTATGTTCAATTAAGTTACCTCTTGTGCAGTGTACAGAAGTCTGTTTGTTTTTTTTTAAAGTGGCAAATCTACTTCTTTTAGAACATTATTAAGAACAGTTATTTCCTACGGGTTTGATCCCAACTTAGATTTCCCAGGACCCTAGTCACAGTCTTCAGCCAAAGAGTTTCAGAATAAAAAAACCCCACACTGCTCCCACTTCAAATCAGAGCAGTTCACACTCTGTTTTTGTTTTTTGTTTTTTTTCCTTAGGACTAAATATATGGGGGTAATTAATAAATTCCATTGCCTGATGTCAATAGCAAATGTAGTCCTTGCTTGTTGTACACAGTCTCAGAATTCTGCAGTCAGCTCTGCTATTGTTCTGTATATCATAGTGGCATAGGCAGCATTTCCAGTTGCCATGCTTTTTAGATTGGAAAGAGAAGGAAACCTCAAAGAAGAGAAACTTTACGTGATTAAATTTAGTTTCTTATTTTATTTTTTTTCCTTTGCTGCTTTGTTCACCTTGCATCTCATCTGAATGTAGTTGAAATCAGTCTGACTTCTGCCTGCAGCTGCTCTGTCCAGCTTGCCCTCTTCCTTTCAAAGAAGGAGGGAAGCTGGCAATGGAAAGCATTCTGTTTTGGCTATATGGAAGCATTTTCTCATGTTTTCTGTTACCATTACTTAATCTGGAGAGAGTTTGAGAAGCCCAGCATCTTCACAGGAACACTTATGGTGGTAGGACCTTAGAGAATACCACTTCTAAAACAGTGTAGCAGAACTCAGTGTGCTAGGTCCTTGTGTAGAAATGGCCTAAAAGCATCAGTCAGACTTCCTCAGCTGCTGTGAGGGTGGCAAGAAGGTGGAATATTACCACCTTAAACCCAAAGGAAGAGTTACTTTAAGTATATTCCACTGTAGTCACTGAGTTGTTTGGCTGCATGTGGCTGTTGCAAATCAAAAAGCAGGTATGTGCTGTGTGTGTGTAGAGTAGGAAGCAGCACCTGTGGAAAGAGTCTTAGTGGGGTTAAGCTGCCTTGCTTCTCCTGTCTGTCTTTTGTTGTTAGAAAACAAATTGGGGAAAATTGGAACGATGCTGACAGTGGTTTGAGGTTTGTTTTTGTTTTTTCTTAACATTGAAATACAGTTCTGGTAACTGAAGAAGCCTAAGATGTGGGGCTGTGTTTATTCTACTTCATAAACGAATCAATACTAAGTTATAACTCTTGTACTTAAATCCTGCTTGGCTTGAATACACGGAAAATATGTCAGGAATATATCACAATGTACTTTCTGTGCCTGGATGTCGATAACAAGTTCTAAAACTGGAGAAGGAGCTCTGTACAGCTCATCTGTGCCATTCCACGGCTCCGGTCTGGTTATCCTTGTGAGAAAGCTCCTCCCATCCTGAATAATGCTGGCTGGGAGGGGCTTTCTGCTTTTCAGTCATTGAGGTTCTGAGTGAACTTAGACACAGTAATGTAGTGCAGGATTAAACTTAAGCAAAGCTATTGTTAACGGAGACTTCCCCACACTCCCCAGCTTGAGGATGAAACGTACTTCTGACATCAAGCTAAGCAGTGAAGATGCTGCTACCATCATCTCTTGCTGCAACTTCTGACACCTAAACTTGCTCAGTCATTGCTTGTCAGCTCAGTTACATGGATGACAACACATCATCTTGAGTTGTAACTGTTGTTGTCTGTGTCTTATGAACTAGAGTGGTATTTAGAGCACCCACCTCACCAGTGCCTATTGTTTGAATTGCAAGCACATTCAGTACTTTATTTCTAAAATAAAAATAGCCATGAAGAAAAATTTGCCACAAGCTTTGCTTTAAGTAAAAGTTGGTTAAAGGTTGTCTTACACTGATAGTCTTTCAGGGTTTCATAGTGGAACAGGAACTTGGGAGGAAATGAGCAAGTCTACCTGATACCAGGCTTTGCTTGGAAAATCCAGTAGCTTTTGTTTTAAGACAGTTTGAAGGAAAGCCCTTAAAATTGAAACTAATGTCCAGTAAGTGCTTTGTGTTTCCTGCTGAGAAATAAACTGATATGAGGAGGATTGTCAGTGAAGTCTTAATACAGACTCACTGATTTTTATCAGCTGAGTGAATTGAGGCTGCACAGAATCATAGTGCCTTTTTTTCCCCCACAGTGAAGGAGCATGTCCTCACTGGGCTTTTACAAGCAATCAAATGTGCTAGGTCATTGTCAGCCTAGCTGAAGTTATTTTGACTGTTTAGTCATTGAGAATGCTGCATAGCATGGTAACTTTTCATATGGTATTAAAATTTAACATACTTTGGTTATTTTTTTTAATATTTGTAGGGTATTCCAGAGAAACCTCACAATGACTAAATCATCGAAGGAGAGAGCGTGGTACCAGTGTGAAAGCAACGTTAAGAAGATGTGTTCCTGTTTTAAATTGAAGATTATTTAGGAAGAAATAATCTCTTTATGGGCTCACTGCACAAATGACTTGTGGGAAAAAAAAAAAATGATTAATCCACTCTTAGAATAGCCAAGTGAAATTAACGGCTTATCTTGAAATCTTACCCTGATTTACTGCATAAGCATTTGCATATGGCTGTTCTCTGGAAGAGTTTAACACCAAGTTGAATACAAGCATTCAGGCTAAGTGGCAGTTTTCCAAGTATTAGATTCCAGTGTAAGTTATTGAAGCAGCTGCCGTATTTTAAAGCCTTGAAACTGAAATTTAATTACGAGCTCCTGTATCAGTGCCCAAAGGAAGTAGATCGATGGTGCTTAACAATGATGAAGTATGGTTTAATAGGAATAGTATTTATCCAAATCTTTTAAGAATATAGGGTTATTTAAAAATAAGAGTGATCAGAACCGATTAAAGGCATTGCACTAATGCTTTTAGGAGTCTTATGAAGGAATCATGCCCTTACTTGTAATGCTGCATTAAGTTCGGCCTTGGTGGTGGAGGGGGTCAGGGGGATGAAAGACTCTAAGTCACCTGGTTTTGAATTTATGAATTACTTTAACATCGGTGAACACTGGAGACAATCTTGTTCCAAGGTGAACTTTATCAAGAAATTCTGAGAGGTTGATTACTTGAAAAGCTTAGTCAGACTTAAGCATGTTTAGTTCCAGCCCTAATTCAATAAGATCTTAAGTGTGGATGAGTATTTCCAATTAAAATTAGGTGTATGTTTCAGTGTCTCACCAAAGTCAGTCTTCAGGTGCTTCGTATGTTTGGTGTCACTTGGAAGTGTGTGCACTGCAAGTGCTTGTGGCCATTGAGCATGTGCCCCCAGCTCTGTGAAAGATGGGGGTTTCCTCCCAGGCTGTGTGTGATCTTGCATCTGTTGGAGTCAGGGTTTTGACTGAAGAGCTTGGAAACAAAAGCAGGCCTAAAATGTGATTTAAAGTGTATGTGAAGAATAGTGAACAGCTTGTTTACTCAGATAAGAGATCACTGCTTATTTTTAATCACAACCCTATGGAACTTGCAATCTGTGATTGCCTTGTATAAAAAAAGAAAAAGCAAAAACAAAAAAGTGCTTATGTCACTACATTAAACATTTGGTGTTTCTTAATACTTAGTTCTGTGAGCACAATGTATTTGTTTGATAGCTTAGACCACAGTGGACCTAAATAGCAAGTATTAGGTCTTAAAATCCAAGTGCAATGTACAGTAAAAATCTGAGCCTCATATTCTCTTCAATGGTGATCATTTCTTATGACAAATTAAAGAGAAAAGGGTTCTGAGTTCATTTCAATGCTGCATGGAGTCAAATGGAGCAATAATTTATTTAACTAGTTGTACCTTTCATCAAACCCAAATTTTTAGAAATACTCCAGTTTTGTGGTTATGGTGTACTTGTAAACTTTTATGCATTTGCCTTTTTGTACTCTACAACTTTTGTGTGTGTGTTCATTTCCAATCCTACATGGCTTCAGATATAAATAGAGGTGTCTGTTAAGAGTGACCCATCCAAAAAGATGTTGAGGCAAAGTAGCAGTGTTCTGTTTTCACTCTTGGAAGGGGATGCTGTGGCTGCTGCTTCTGGTTTCCTCCTTTTATAGGAGGAGTTTAGTACAAAGAATGTATTACAAAACAGCCCCCAATTCTAATCTTGCTTAGTGTAAATCAAGAGTAATTTCACTGGCATAAGATCCTTCCATCCCTCCTCAAACAACTAAAACCCAAATAATCACATTTTGCAGGACAACCTGAAGAGATCAGCTATTTCCAGGAATACACTACCTGTGGGAAAGACAGTTCTGTAACCGTCTTGAAATACAGTTTTCAAAACTATAAAACCAGGTGTAAGTAAAGATGACTGATCTCTGCATACAATTGACTGATAACAAAGTATTTAAGACTTATTTGCAAGGACAAGCTAAATCTGTGTGTTACAAATACCATAGCCAAAAATGTAAGTCAAAAGTTCATTTCTTGCCAATACTTCTAAGTATCTGAACCAAAGTGATTTAAGTTTGGAAGTGATGGGAGGGGAGTAAAGAAAATTTGCACTATTCTGAATTTGAACACTTAAATTCTCATTCTTACAAATAAGTTTTCAGCGGTGTGTTTGGTTTTACACTTTTTTTTACTATTAAAGTTTTATGATCAAGCCATGTTTGCCTTGGATTCTCTGTACTCACATTATGCAGGAATCTTTCCTGAAAAGGACAGTTGTTATGGTTGCATAGCTAATATTCAGTCATGCATATATTCAGTGGTATTAAAAAATATTCTAAACTGAACATGGAAAGATTAACTTCTCGTAGGGTTTCCAGCCTGGGTTAATAAAGTTTAAGAACAAGTCTTGCTATTTTGCCAAGGAAGTGGCACAAGTATGTGTTACTCAGGGAGGAGAACACTGTCACCATTGTCTTCCAAGATGTCAGCGTCCCTAATCTGAAACAAAATAGGGACAGTGCAGGGTAAACGTACTGCTTCCTGGGGTGCTCGGTTATCTGCAGTGATGAACTGCTAAATGCTGTGTGAATTAAGAACGACAGAGGCTTGCATCTTTGAATGAAAACCCTTCAGTTTTACTGTACTTAAATACAGTATCTCAGGCTTCTAAAAGCTGCTGTGTTTTTAGTGGCAGCAGTAGAATGGCACTGTGATCTATCTTCACCCACGTCAGTGGGGTGTTGGCTGAACTCGACCATCCTTTGCTTGGAGCTTCTTGAGCTGCTTTGCCTCAGCTTGCACTCTGCTCAACTAAAGTGTGCTCCGTGCCAGCTCAGTAGCAGTTAACAGCTCCGGGCTGAGGATGGCCCCGGTCCTCCTGGTATATTGCTCCCCCTCAGATACTGCTCAGGTTTTGTCAGAAGGGATTAAAAGATACACAGGAAGATGTGGCATACAGTCTGATCTTGGAGAGCTAGAACGTCTTACTGATTGTCTCCTCCCGAGAGGGGGAAGGTGCATGAAGTAAAAGAAAAATAAAATCCCTATCAGTCTTCCCAGGAAGCATATGACCAGTGGACAGCATAGTTCCTGTGAACTCATTCTGTGGGATATTCAGCCTTCAAGCACAGGGATTTGCAGGTGCTAAATTAGCCACAGGAGGGCCCGTAGACTGTTCTCTGAATACAACAGGAACATATTGAGATGAATAATGAAATTAAGTCTCAGTAGCCTTACTGCACGTCAGAGTAGCTCCAAAATTCATGAGAACAAAGCACTACATGCTGGACTAATTGAGCAAAAACATGCCTCTAAAACAGAGATCATTAAGGACTCTTATCTTGGAAAGATTTGAGAGGTGTGTGTGACCACCTCCCTTCAGATAAGCAGCCAGAGTAGTTTTTTTTAAAGGTGATGGAAACTTCTTCAGGTAATGAAGTACCACGAGTTTCCCCACACCAATGTTGTAATCCTTTCCCTGACCCTAAATCCTACTGTGATGTTCTATCTTCAGAGGTTACAAACACGGGTTACGATGACAGATAATAATGGAGAGGTAAGGACTGCAGTTTTACTGCATAACTGTATGTTAAGAAAGCCTGTAGGCTGTAATGGTGCTGCTAGCCCAGGCTTACTAACTTTTAAAGAGGACTCAGAGTAGGTATGATCGTTTGTATAAATCCCACATTACAACCCAAGACGTCCTAAAGGGTCAGAGCTGATGTGAGTTCTGCCCACTGAAGTTTTCATCCAGCTGTAAATGTTTGCTGTTACAGCAAGCCATGTCTGCCTATTAGATAGTTCCAGAGTGCTAACAATGTTATGTTAAACATTAGACAAGTGCTGCAGAAATCACACCAACTTGCAGTGTTTCCTATACTGGTTAAAACACCTGTTACAAATCAGCATTTTCCTACAGAAATTGAACACCTATCCTGTTTCTGCTGAGCCAGCTTGGCACAGCTTGGGGCTGAGCACAGGAGGCCACCTCCAGGAATGCTCCATGCTTCCCGTTCCCAGTGGCGCTTGGTACAGGGTAATGGGGAGGATGGAGGGCAGGAAAGAGGTTTCTTCACCCTTTCTCTCAAGCTCAGCACTAGACAGAAGAGCATATGTTAACGTGCTGCAGGATCTGGCCAAAGATTGCATGGGCTGATTATCACCATCACAGGAGCTGACATCACAGCATCAGCTACAGTACTTTGGTTAGCAAAAGCTAACTAAAGTTACAGAATACATGGTCATATCCCAACAATGTACATTTCTGCATTAACATCTCAGCAGACCATTACAGGGTTTAGCAAGGGCCCTTTGGGGACGAGGGAAGATTCTTGAACCTTGGGCATGGACACAGAGGAGATGTTGCATTAAGAACTGAGGTCGTTTATAAGCAGAAGATAGATCAGTGGAAGAGGTCACTCCTTTTGTGAGAGCAAGACAGTTACTGCAACTCAAGGAGTAACAAACAAGTAGATTCCTTCTTGTCCGCCAGTAGTGTGTCTGAAAGTTTTTCAACAACCAGCACAAACAAGGAAACATTACAAAAGAAAAGGAAAATGAATGCTCACCCATCTCCAAGAATCTGGGCTCACAGGAAAAAACTCCAAAGGAGGGATCTCCAACAAGATCCTTCCTCAGTGTCAGTCAGCCCTTAAATGAGGTCTAAGAGCAGTGCAGCCTGGCTCCACTCCTTCTGTTCACACAGGTGAATCACCTTCACCTGTGCTCCCAGGGCTGACCAGATCTTTCCTTCTGGTGCTCAGTCAGTGGTTCAGGCCGTGACTCAGCAGCCCCCATACACATTTGTTAACATACTGAAATATTTTGGTTTGACTCTGATTGTTGTAAAAGGGTCTGAGTGGCCTACTACTGATAGTGATGGTATCTAACAGGATAATCAGTCCTTGTGATTTTACTCTGTTTTTATCAGATTTTTTGTTTCATCAGGGCAGATCCTGAGGTCTTTTGCTTCATTTTTATTTTGCCTTTCTTCAACTGGGTTGGAAGTCCTACAGTGGTACAAGTTAGTCCTTAACAGAAACTTAAAAATACAGCCTGTGGAATAGTAATTCTCCTGGTGGGACTCAGCTGAGAAACACAGACATCTACGATAACAGGTGATTGAAGGCATTCCAGTGAAGCTGAAAATTTGGCACAGGAGACACATACCCTCCCAGAGTAGCAGCTGAATTCTACACAGAGGATGTGAGGTGTCCAAGATGGTATGAGGGTCAAGTTTTGAATCCCACCATCACATCATGTCAGGGTACCCTGAAGACAGCAATGCACAAATATCCAAGCATCATCTCTCCTTCCACCAGGAACCAGGTAAGTGAAGCCTGAGCACTGAGCTATGAGGCTGATAAAGTGAACAGCCTCACGCAGGAGGTCCCACCAGATCCACGGTGGGACTTGGGGAAAGAACAGCTGCATTTGCCTGCCTGCTCCTTGGGCATGCTCCACCTGCTTAATTGAAGGCAGGTCCAAATGAGCCATCTGTTGACCTGGTTGAGGAATCAGAGTTTCCTATTAATTTAAAGATATTTTCATATATTATTAAAGATCAGGAAGGAAAGGAGAGATGGGTAAAAAAATGAAGGTAAGAAGCTTTGCCTTAGAGGCACAGGTAATATCTGTAACAGATGCTCCACTCTGTACCTAAACTAATTGTTAAATGAGTCACCCTGGCAAAAGAAGAACTAATAAACAGAAGTGAAGAGTGAACATCTGGAAAATAATATGAAATGAAAGAATTTTCATATTTTGGAACTCCTTGCTGTGTGGGAACTGCTTTGGGAGTGGGCTCTAATTGCTTGTCTGAGAGAACGAGAAGCGAGCCCGTTCTCAAGTTGCAGCCAGCACTCATCACATGTTCCTGTCTGCAATCCCAATGCCACAGCAATGATGCAGGCCCTAACCTGCAAGGGCTGGGATATGCTCATCATCCCCTGCCCCTCAGCAGGCGGTGAGGTGGACCTGTAAGGCCCCAGGACATGGGTCCAGGTCAGGAGAAGCTGGGCTGAGTGCTTGATGGTGCTATCAAACAAGGTTATTTGGGTGACACGTGTCTTGGTTCTGATGAACTCTTGCTAGGATTCATTTCTATGCTCTGTGTGCTTGGGGTAACCTTGGCCATGGTCATGAGGTGGGATTGCAGAGCATCTGCCACCTGCTTTGTGCCTGAGACACAGTGGCTCTTTGTTTGGGCATAAGGAGCTGAAAGCATTCCTTTGGAGAAGTAGCTAATGGTTCTCCCACCTTTCCTCCATCTGATCTTCTTACCCTCTGGTTACTTTTCCCTTTCTTTCAGCTTCCTCTCTCCCTCTTTCTTCCCCAGAAACCTACACACAGTTCATTGCAGCCAGACATGAGCCCATCTCAGTGCAACCAGATGTTGGCCCATCTTGGAACAGCCAGATGTCCACCCAGCTGTGTACAGCCATAGGTGCTCCCAACCCTGGGGCTGACCTCTGCACACAGCTGGGAACTGGGCAAGGTGACCAGGGCATGTGGTTCTTCCCAATTTCCTTCTAGAACATCCTTGCATTGGAACCTGTTCTGCCAGCAGGGAATTCAGAAGGGCTGAACAGACCTCACATGGGGATTTGTCCCCAGCCCAGGCACAGAATGCTGTGACAGCACTCAGTGATGTCCAGCAAGGGGCAGGGACACAGAAGGGCTCAATAGCCATGACGTGGTCACACGGAATGAGGCTGGGGGCAAAGGGCACCCAGGCACCAGGTGACATGCGATGGGAGGCTGCCACCAGCCCCACCAGGGCGCGGAGCACCAGGGTCCCATACATGCGTGCGAGGTTCCTAAAACATAATTATGAAATTTTAAAAAACAACTTGACATTATAATTATAGCGGTTCCTGGAGGAGCTGCGTAATTGAATTCTGGGGTGTCTCACTCTCATCGCAGGCGCTAACGAGAGAGTGGCTCAGCTTCCCTCGCAGCCTTCCCGGAGCCCAGCAAAGCTCGGGAGACTCCCAACAATTCAATTATTGTTTCCCCCTGGAAACAGATCATTTTAGACATGCGGCCAGCTCTAATTACAAAGGAGAGGGGGAAATTTCTTGTGTCCAAAATTATTTGACTCATTAAAAGGATTTACTTTCCATCAGGCCTAAAGCATGAGAGCTCTGCTGGAAGGAAGGGATGGAGAGATGGAAGGGATGGATGGAGGAGTGAAAAGGATGAAGGGAGGGGTGAAAAGGATGGATGGATGGAATGGATGGAAGGGATGGATGGGCAGAAAGGATGGGGACAGACAAGTAGAACAGGTGAAGGGATGGAAAGGATGGTTTGAAAAAAATGGATGGATGAATGGATGGATGGAAGGAATGGGAATGGATAGATGGAAGGAATGGAGGGAATGGATGCATGGAAAGGATGGATGGATGAAGTGAAGGGATGGATGGACAGAAGGGATGGAGGGAAGGATGGACAGAAGACTGGGCTCCTCTGCAAATGGGGACTCAGCTTGGAGACGTCCCTGCTCCCTGTGCCCCTCAGCAGTAAAAACACAAGGTCTTTCTTTTAAAATATTTATTATGTTTTATTTATTTATTTATTTATGTGTATGTGTGTGTGGCTTTTATGTTGTTGTTTGTTTTTGTTTTTGTTTTCCCAGATTATTTTTAAATGCTCTTTTGTGAGTAAAGGTAATTGGACATAGGGGAAGCCCCTTTTCCAATTATCAATAGTCAACGCATCTCTAATAGAATTCTCCATTTCCTATGGCCATGCTGGGGCAGCAGACATGAAGCTGAGGATGGATCAGGCCACCCCAAAACCCTGTGACAGCACTTCAGAATGGTTCCATATAAATTCTGATTTTTTTACAATACATTTGTAATTGCAATAATCTTTTTGTAGGCTCTGCTTTGGCCAGGTGTCCATCCCAGGCATGGTGTAAGCAGTGCTGAGTGTGAGCTCCCACCCACCCTATCCCCCACTCCAAACTCATCCCTTTTGCTGTCCCAAATGCAAAGCAATTAATTCCACTGTGATATTTCTGCTTAATTTGAAGTCTAGTCCTTGTTAGATAATCCTGTTAGTACCTTGCAAATACGAGGGACCTCTTGTATAATCAGTAATTATAACAGGCGTTGTGTGTTAAATTATATCTAATAGGCAAGGCAAAAAAGTAAAATTTGTTTTCTGCTTGAGCCCCTTTAGTCCAAAAGGAAGACAGATATGTGCACTGTGCAGAGGGAAAACTGTGTGTCTTGTGGGGGGATACAAGGAAGTATTTGGGGGTTTCTGTGCTGGGTCATCTGGGGGGTGGGTCAGTGGTCATGGCACTGTTGAGAGGAAGGGGAAGGGAAGGGAAAAAGGGAAGGAAGAAAGGGAAAAGGGAGAGGAAGAGAGGAGGAGGAGAAGGAAGAGGAAGGAGAAGGGAAGCAGAAGAAAACCTGAGAGGGAGGCTAAGGAAAAGCCTCCATAAAGCTATATTACAAAATGAAACAAGCTGAGATGAAATAAAGTCCAATTAAAAATTTAAAAACTCAAAATGAAAGTAAAATAAAATGTATATTAAAAATAAGACTATCTGCCACCCACGCTCATCCTGGTGCGGAAAGAAAGGATTTCATACCACCCGGGGGCGGGATGAGGACCTGTCCCCATGCGCACATTCCGCTCCCGCGGAGGTGGCAGCGGCCGCTGTGACGGATCCTCCGCACGGGCGGCCCCGAGGGAACGAAGGACGCGAAGGATCTTCTGTCCTATTGTGCGGCCGTGGGGGAGAGCGGTCCGGGGCTGAGGGGCTTCTTGGATAGAAAGGGAGAAGAGAAATGGCAGCAAGGCATAAGTGAAATGGTAAAAAAGGTAAAATAATAATAATAATACAAAAAAAAAAAAGGCGTAACTGGAATGATAAAAGGAAAAAGGAAAACGGTTAAGAAATGGAATTAGTGAAATTGAATAAATGAATAAACAGTGAAATGGAGCGAGATGGAATGGAATGGGGTGGAATGAAGCAGAAAGAAATAAAGTACAGTAAGATAAAATAAAGCAAAAACTAAACAGAAAAGGAAAGTAAAATTAAATTAAGTTATTAAGAAGTAAAATAAAATAAAATAAAATAAACTGAAATAAAATAAACTGAAATAATATAAACTGAAATAAAATAAACTGGCAAAAACTGAAATATAAAAT
>VXAB01002417.1:15836-69852 GCA_013399175.1 Odontophorus gujanensis | reverse complement strand
CAGTTCGGGGCTGCTCAGTACACAAAAGACAGGGATCTCCTGGAAAGAGTCCAGTGGAGGGCCACAAAGATGATAAAGGGCGTGGAACACCTCCCTTAGGAGGAAAGGTTGAGAGACCTGGGTCTGTTCAGGCTTGAGGAAAGAAGACTCAGCAGGGATCTGATCCACGTCTATAAATATCTAAGGAGTGGGAGGCAAAGGGACGAGGCCAGACTCTTCTCAGCAGTGTGTGGCCATAGGACGAGGGGAAATGGCCACAAACTGAAGCATAGGAAGTTCTGCACAAATGTGTGTGAGAACTTCTTCACAGTGCAGTGACAGAGCACTGGAACAGGCTGCTCACAGAGACGATGAAGTCTCCTTCTTTAGAGATGTTCAAGACCTGCATGGATGCCTACCTGTGCAACCTGGTGTAGGGAACCTGCCTTGGTAGGGAGGTTGGACTTGATGATCTCTGGGAGTCCTTTCAACCCCTGCAATTCTGTGATTCTGTGAATGTATACAAGGGATGTCAGAACCTGCAATAAATTATTTGAATCGTCCACATCTAAGTCCATGCCTCAGATACTGCACCTGCTCCTCTGCTCTGCGATGGTTAGGCCTCACCTGGAGTACTGCAACCACATGTATAGTCCTCAGTACAGAAGAGACACAGAGCTGTTGGAGCACGTCCAGAAGAGGGCCACAAAAATGATCCCAGGAATTGGACACCTCCAATACGAGGACAGACTGATAGAGCTGGGGCTGTGCAGCCTGGAGAAGAGAAGGCTGTGAGGTGACCTGATCGTGGTTTGTCAGTACCTAAAAGGGAGCTACAGGAAAGAAGGGGACAGACTCTTTAGCAGGGTCTGTGGTAACAGGTCAAGGAGAAATGGTTTCAAGCTCAAAGAGGGGAGATTTAGGTCAGATAGAAGGAAAACGTCTTTTCCAGTAAGGGTGGTGAGGCACTGGCACAGGCTGCCCAGAGTGGTGGTGGATACCCTGTGTTAGAAACGCTCTAAGTCAAGAATTTTGGGTTAGGCAAAGATCTCAGTGATAGCAGCAATTTTATTCATTATTGCAATAATGGGCGCACACCCCCTACTGACAAGGGAGAAACTGCACAACTCATCAATGAAATTCATTCTGTTACATATACCCTGGGTCTGACACAGGTAAAGCCCTTCCTGGCACTCATTGTTCGAGCTCTCAGGCTCAATCTTCCGACGCTGTTGCTACATTACATTTCCATAAAATGTCTGTTACCAATCCCATCATCTTCAGGTATGTTCCGTACCTTTTACAATGATAAGAGGACAATATTTTCTGTAAATTACACACTAGTCCTTTCCTGTACCAGGCTCTCCCTTATCCTATATAATTACCTTACCTAGTGACCATACCAATTATTCCTAGGTTGGAATGCCGCGGTCTCAACTTTACTCTGTTAGGCAACTTACCCATGCTACATACAGAAATTCTGGAAATTTCCACTGCAAAAACAATCCACTTCTCACACCTGTCCTTGGGGACATTCAAGGCGAGGCTGGATCAGACCCTGGGGAATCTGATGGAGCCGTGGCGTCCCTGTTCATTGCACGGGAGGTGGACTAAATGGCCTTCCGAGGTCCCTTCCAACTCTAAGGACTCTACGATTCTATAATTCAATGACGTGCAAGAACAGGACAAGGGGCAAACTGCAACACATGAAGTTCCATACAAACACAAGGAAGAACTTTACTGTGAGAGCACCGGAGCGCCGGAACAGGCTGCCCAGAGAGGTCGCGGCGTCTCCTTCCCCGGAAACAGTCCAGAGCTATCCGGCCGCCGACTGCGAGCTCTATCAGGGGGTGGGACTCGATGATCTCCAGAAAGAAGGCTGACGCCGCCAGAAAGCGCCTCTGCTATGCGGAAAGCAGAGAGATAAGAGCGATCTGAGCGGGACGCGGGGAGCTGCAGTCCAGCGCCGTGCGGCGCGCGGGAGCGGAAGTGCGGCGCGCGGGAGCGGAAGTGCGGCGCGCAGGAAGTGCGGCGCCGCGCAGCTGCCGGCTGCTGCGTTGGGGGGTCTGCACCGCCCAGCGGGCGCGCGGCGGAGTGGGGCTGAGCTGGGCTGCGCTGCGCTGCGCTGTGCTGTGTGTCACAGCGAAGATGAACGCGGTGCTCGCCATGAAGCAGTACGTGTCGAAAATGATCGAGGACAGCGGGCCAGGCATGAAGGTGCTCCTGATGGATCGGGAGACGGTGAGCGGCGGGGCTGGGCTGGGCCGGGCGGGGCGTGGGGCCGCGGTTCGGCCTCGCGGTGACGCGGCGCTCCCCGCAGCCCGGCGCGGTCAGCATGGTGTACACGCAGTCTGAGATCCTGCAGAAGGAGGTGTACCTTTTCGAGCGCATCGACTCCCCCGGCAGGGAACCCATGAAACACCTGAAGGCCGTCTGCTTCCTGCGGCCCACTGAGGTGAGAGCCCTCCCTAAGAGGATGGGGGATGGGGCTGAGCCCCTCTGATCGCCACTTTGTCGCTGTGTATTCCTTCAGGAGAACGTGGACTATCTCATTCAGGAGCTGCGGAGGCCAAAGTACAGCATCTATTATATCTGTAAGTACGTTCTGTTCAGAGCTTCTGATGTTCAGTGAAGCACTGATGGGAGATACTGACCACCCCCACTGGCAGAGTGCTGCTGAGATGCTGAAAATGTCTGAATTGGAGGTTTTACATTGTTTTCATGACCAGATCTAAATTTACCCTTTAACATCTTTATTGATGGCACAGACAGTGGGATCAAGTGCTCCCTCAGCAGTTTGCTAATGGCACCGAGTGGACTGGTGCAGTTGACACAACAGAAAGAATGGATGGCATCCAGAGGGACATGGGCAGGACGAGGAGTGAACCCAGCAAGGCTCACTAGGACTGAGGGCATGGTGTTGGGTTGGGGCTATCCCAGATACGAGTACAGACTGGGAGAGGAACTCAGGAGTCCTGGTGAATGAGAAGCTGGAGATGAGCCAGTGGTGCACGCTATCAACACGCAAGGCAAACTGTGTCCTGGGCTGCACCAGTAGAGGGGTGGCGGTGGGGCAGGGAGGGGATTGTACCCCTCTGCTCTGCCCTCATGAGGCCCATCTGGAGTAGTGCATCCAGGACTGGGCCCCAGCACAAGAAGAAACAGCTGTTGGAGTGGGTCCAGAGGTGGCCATGAAGATTATCAAAGGGTTGGAACACCTCTCCTGCAAAGAATGGCTGAAGGAGCTGGGGTTGTGCTGCCTGGATGAGAGGAGGCTCCAGGGAGACCTGAGAGCAGCAGCAGTACTTAAAGGGAGCTTGTAAGCAGGAGAGAAATCAACTTTTTGCACAAGTTGATAGTGATGGAGCAAGGGGGAACAGTTCTAAACTACAAGAGGCAAGCTGATTGGGGGGGGACGGGGGAGGAAGGGGGCATCCAGTCCATGGCAGGGGTATTTAAATGAACTCTGAGATCTCTGAGATCCCTTCCAACTGAAGCCATTATATGAAATTGTTTTACAGAAAGTTACGTGCATATAAGATAAAATAGCTAATCTGAAACAACTGATAAATGATCTTTATGAAGCAATGCCATGATCTGTATTACTCTTATATGGCTTGTTCCTGAAAACTTCTGGGATTTTAAAGCTTCACAGTGTTCCATAAACATGAAATAAGTTTGATGCTGACTTCAGAGTGCCTATATTACAAAGAAAACAGGGAGAGATGAGACATTGGCCTGAATCTTGAAGGTAAGTCATTTAGGGACGCATCCAACTTCACATTCCAGTGTTGGACTAAACCCAATACACAGCATCTCGTAATACCTGGTGGATCAGGCAGGTGTTCCTCATGCGTCCTGTTTGTGCTGTGGAATATTGTATGGGTTTGGAAATGAAGCAAGGTAACTACAGCAACCATTCTGTTGTGATATAATCTCGTGCAAGTGAGGTTCTGGGCAATGATCTGAAGTAGCCTGTAGGTGTTACTGTCACCCCACAGTGCTGGAGGAGCAGCTCTGGGTTGCAGAGTGCAGGGGTTTGCGAACGGTTGTGGTGACCTACTGACACAGTGATGCTGAGAAGCTCCAGCTTGTGTTAAGTTGTCCGCAGTGTTAAACTATTTGATATTACTCGTCTTTTACCTTTACAAATCTACTAACTACAGCCGTGTACGACGTTGCCTAATGGAGCAGATGCTGAGCAAGGAGAGGTAAGAGACTATCTGCATAATAATTACAGGTGTGAAGGCAAATGGTCTCTGTTGCAATCCAC
The DNA here is from genome assembly GCA_013399175.1 of Odontophorus gujanensis. Classification (NCBI taxonomy): domain Eukaryota; kingdom Metazoa; phylum Chordata; class Aves; order Galliformes; family Odontophoridae; genus Odontophorus; species Odontophorus gujanensis. Next base: position 65,600 of record VXAB01002417.1, on the reverse strand, counting down.
TCCTGCTCCAGGGGAGAAGCGGGTCATACTGTGCTGTGGTGTTCTTGTGTTCTATGTCACTCACAGAGCCCAACTGTTCTTTCGCTGTTATTTTCTTTCAGATTTCAGTAATGTGATCAGTGAGAGCAATATCAAGGCATTAGCTGAGGCCAATGAGCAGGAAGTTGTGGCAGAAGTTCAGGTGAATTTTGAGTCTTTTAAGTAGATTTTTTAATTCAGAAGCACTAGGAGGTGAACATACGAGCTAGCAAACAGGCATATGGCAATGGGAGGACTCTGTAGGTCTTGAACAGTATGCAGCAACACTGCAGAAAACCCATGTGTTCTGTTTCTCCCTGCCCTCCAGTTGCTGGAGCCACTGCTGGTGCTGCTGGCATCTGCATTTCACAAGGCTGCTACATGTTGTCTGCGGCATCAATAGAGAGCGACGTGCATGAAAAGTACAACAGAAACTGGCAGTGGAGTTGTCAGCAGAAGTGTTGGGATTATGAGTATCTAGGCATGGAGGCAGGAGAAGTGTTCAGAGTCAACGAGTACACCACTTAGGATTTTAATGTTGCCAATACACATGCTCTTGTAGGCTGAATAGGGGTTGGCAGGGCATTAACTGTATATGCTTTCACTTGTTGGCAGGAGTTCTATGGAGATTACATTGCTGTGAATCCACACGTTTTTTCTCTCAACCTCTTGGGCTGCTGCCAGGTATGATAAAAACTAATGCTCCTCCCGGGCCTTGTTTTATGGTTAACAGAAAGCCCAGTAGGCACAGCAGACTGGGTTTGGTGGTGGTAGTTCCCAGCAGGCAGAGTGCTGTGTCCAGCTCAGAACGGGTAGCTGGTCCTTAACAGGAACAGGAACTGGTGTTCTGGATATACTTTTGGTATACCTGCTCCTTTAGTCAAAATATAGTCCCCTTGGAGGGAAATGCAGCTTTATGGGAGAAGGGGTTTGGGAATGGCGTATCCATCTCGTACAAAACCTTTCCTTCTAGGGTTGCAACTGGGATCCAGCCCAGCTGTCCAGAACAACTCAAGGGCTGACCGCTCTGCTTTTGTCCCTGAAGAAATGCCCCATGATTCGGTACCAACTCTCTTCTGAGCCAGCAAAGAGGCTTGCTGAATGTGTGAAGGTACAGTGAGCAGTATTAAGTGAGTTTGGCAACTTTTTTTTGTTTAATCTTTTTTCTTTATGTTCTTCAGCCAGTCCTTGTAAGTTCTTTCATTTACATGCTGTGTGGCTTTGGGCAGGTCACATCCCTCATTTCTGCCTCCCCCTGACCTATAAAAGAAGCAAAGATCCTTATTTCTCACAAGTCCCATGAGCTGCAGTGCAGTACCTGATGTCTTTTGAGAGCAGGTGTTTTCTCAATAGCAGTGTAGACCAAGATAGCAGCACAACTAATTTTTCTCCAGCTTTTCTCTTTTTATTCACAGTTGTTAAAGAAGTAAGAGGGAACTTTTTCCAGGTATGCGTATAGTCAAGTGTTGTTTTGTTTGTTTTTTTTTTCTTCCTTTTCTCACCAGCGAGTAATCACTAAAGAGTATGAGCTGTTTGACTTCCGTCGCACAGAGGTTCCTCCTTTACTCCTCATTCTGGACCGCTCAGATGATGCGATCACCCCACTTCTGAACCAGGTGAATCATCTCACAGTTGTGCAAGGGACTGAGATAAGAGAGTGAGTTCTGGGAGTGCACAGAACATTGTGGCAGTAGCTTACAACCAGACAGTGCGTGGTTTGTATTTGAGGGTAACAGGTGTTGCCCCTGTTCTTTTTGAAATTCTTTTATGTTGTGACTCAATTTTTCAGACTATGGAGCATGGATTGTGCATGTTGGCTTCAGAGGCAGATGTGGCCAAAGATAAGACCACATAAGCTTTCATATGACATACTTTGCACTTAGCGTCCTGATGCGTCAGCAGTGTTATTTTTAATGGTGTATTTGAGCAGGCTGCTTGTCCTTTCTGTGGGGTAGGCTCTGAACTCAAGTTGCCCTGGGCTATCCCAGCTGCAGGCAGCACTTCAGGAAAGAGGTGGTGTAGGAGCTGGTGGTGATCCTTGTGCATTGGAGCAATCTGATAGTCAGCAACCGAGCTCACCTGTAATTTGTAGAGTTGAGGACTGCACTCAGCACAGGGCACCAGAAGCGTTATCCGCCGCATGGAGATTTTCTGTCCAGAAAAGAGAGTCAGGTGAATGTAAATGCAGCATCTGGTGTGTCAGCACTCTGATTGGCTTTCAATTTTCTCTCTAAATTAAAATTAGTCTTCCCAGGATAAATATGGTAACTCACTGATGTACAGGATCACAGTCTCCTATTGTTGTAGAAGGAGCACAGGAGCGTGTAGGAAATTATAGTTTAAGTGCAGAACCTCTGCAGCCAAAAATACATACCCATTCACAGGAGGAGGAATGGGAGATAATGGTGGCAAATAGAGCTGCTGGAACAGGGATATTAATCCCAATTGTTCTACTTTTAGGGTCATTTCCCTTGAATACACCTGCAGTAAGCACCCTCAGATGGGGGTGGTTTTCCTGTATGTTTGCATCAACACCTCTCACAGTGCGATGCCCTTGTGATGGCAACAGAATTTCTTTTGATTGTAATGTTCTGACAAAAGTTTGAGGAGTGGACTTTGAATACACTGTGTTCCTAGAGGAATGGAAAATGAGCTTGTTTAAGTTCAGCCTGAAATCTTTTTCAGTGCTGTGTGATACTGTACTAAAGTCAGTACTTGTCTTTGTCTTTCCCCGTCTGTGTCAGTGGACATACCAGGCTATGGTTCATGAATTGCTGGGGATCAACAACAACCGCATTGACCTCTCACGTGTACCAGGCATCAGTAAGGATCTCCGAGAAGTGGTCCTGTCTGCCGAGAATGACGAGTTCTATGCCAATGTAGGTGGCTCTGTCTTCTGGTGGGCATCTCCATGAGTAGCTGAATGCCGGAATCAGGTTCTGTTCTTGGAACCTTTCAATCTTTCAGTGACTTTGAGTTTTAAGGTGAGGAAAATTAACGTAGAGTGAAAGTCACTGTGTCACACAAGCAACATCTGATGTGCAATAAGACAGTGTTTTGATAGTATTAAATAAAACATGTACCAATCACAAAGCTGCTTGGTAAAGTTTGGATGTCAGACAGATGATCTGCAATGGTACTTAAGTGTTTTGGGTGCTGAGGGCCCCTGTGTTTTTAGCTCTACCAAAACTTGCGTTCACGTGATTTTCTCTCAGATCCCCTCCTTTTTCCATGCAGAACATGTACCTGAACTTTGCAGAGATTGGCAGTAACATCAAGAATCTTATGGAGGATTTCCAGAAGAGGAAACCTAAGGAACAGCAGAAGCTGGAATCCATAGCAGATATAAAGGTACAGACAGGACTCGTTAAAAGCCCATCTATTGCAGGATAGTGCAGGTCACTGCTGACTGTATGCTGACAGTCCACATTCAGTTCAGACCTCTGCAGTGAGTGATTTGTGGGAGCAGGAACCACTGCCCTGTGTTCTGCCCAGTATTTTTTTTGTTGGGGGTCAGACCCTGTGATAGGCCATTCTGCAGCACAGACTACAAGCCTGCTCATTCTGACTGCTCCCTGAGCTGCTGTTTGGAGCCTGCTGGATTCCAGAAGCCCCACAATTGAATTGACAAGCTCTAGTTCAGGTACTTGGCTTAACCCAGTGTGGCTGTGTGGACTTTATACCTGAGGTGGGTCGCTTGGCAGCTGCTCGCAGCACAGGCTGTTAATTTAGTCACTACGGAAGATATAAAATATCCTGGCAGTGTCTCTGGACTTACTTTATGTGTCTTTTTATTTTGAGTGTAAATGAAACGTACAGCAAAAAATGTCCAGTCTTTCAGTCTTTTTCTGGATTTGAGGTGCCTGACCATCCAGGTACCTGCAGTGGTCTTGCTTATTAGTGGATGTGTGCAACCAGCGATAAATTGTATAAACTATGTCTTGCTGTTTGTTGCTTTTATTCTCTAGAATGTGTTGCTCTGTGTTCCCACTCACAGGCGTTTGTGGAGAATTATCCTCAGTTCAAGAAGATGTCAGGCACAGTATCAAAGCACGTGACAGTGGTAGGAGAGCTTTCCCGACTGGTTGGTGAGCGCAACCTGCTGGAGGTGTCTGAGGTGGAGCAGGAGCTTGCCTGTCACAATGACCATTCCAGTGCCCTCCAGGTACCTTGGGCCCAAAACCTAGCTGTGGTCCTTTGAATTTAGATAATTTGCTCCTGTTAGTCTCTTGCTGATGGAAGTTTGATACTGAAAATCAGTGGGAGTTTTGCGTGCAGATGTCCTACAGGGTAGGGACGTAAGATGTTAGGATTACTTTTCTTCTACCCATTCAGTTCAGATGGGGATGAATCATAGGTAATAACTGGCTTTAGAAGCATCTTTGCAAGTTCTGTCTTTACATTTCACAATACAGCATTCCTACATTAGATGTAGTTGATTGGGATATGACAGGCTGCCTGCACAGACACCAGTAAAACGAAACTTGGACCCCTGTGCAGAAGCTTCTTGTATTTGTTGGGAAGGAGATTAAATGAAATCCATGGCTAAACCAGACTGTTCCTTGAAGTGATGATTTTTACCTTTTTTTAATATAAAACACTGATAAACCTCTTAGATAAAAGATGTCTTTGACAGAGAGGACTGAAAAAGCCTAAAAGAGACTTCTGTTGAAGATGAGTATAGACTGAAGTTTTGACCCCATGCTGCCTTGTTGGATTCCATGACCTGACCGTATGTCAGTAATAATGAACGGTGGCTGCTGACTATTTGAAGAAAATAGTAGTATTGTTAAGAATGACTATTACAGCAGAGTTCAATCACTGACTCAGTATTGGAAAACTAATCCTTTTTTTTTTTTTTTTTTTTTATATCTGGGATAGAATTTACACCATATAATGGACTTAATTTACGCTTTGGTTAGAAAATAAAAATGAGCATTTTTAACAGGTGTGAAATAGATCGTTTTTTTACCTCTGTTATTCTGTTCTCCAAGTGGGTGGCTAAGTGACAACGTCAGCTCTTTGAGCACTGTCATCTATTACCAGATCCTGAGCTGATGTGAATCAGTATAGACCTGTAGAAGTCATGACAGCTATATAGGTCTGAGAGCCTATAGTTGTGATTTAATAGCTTATATTTGGTAGAATTTTGGTGAACAAGTACTTAAGTGGGATTGTAACTATATAATACATTTGTTGAACACAGCCTCTGATGTTCTATTGCTATGTCGTGGTGTCTGGATCAGGCTTGTACAGGTTAAAAGTCAAATGTTTGACTTCTAATCTGTCAGTACATCATGTCTGTACTGAGATCTTTTGTTTCTGATGTTACAAGCAGATACTGTGCTGAAGACTTAGCACAGAGCATGAGTGTTGAAACTTGGGGGCCATTTTGGAAAATGTTGGTCTTTTTTGTCATAGGTTATCTCAGATCCCTGGCGAAAGGGATGACACAAACTTCTGGAAGTGGAGCAGTTGCATGTTTTGGCTTTATGATTAGAGGAATATGTGGCATGCTGGAAACTGGGTGGAGGTGCAGGGAGGTCAGCCCCCACTGTCGTGCTGTGGTGGTAAGGTTGTTAGCTAGAATCACCTTGATGCTAATTCAGGTCTGCACTGAGTTGCGTTTCTGTAGTTTTTAAGGCACACAGGCTGCCTGTTTTTGTTTACATGCCTAAAGGGCTCTGTTGTGTTTCTGTCACTGAAGACCACATAGCAGCTAGAAAATCAAAGCAAAATGAAGAAATAGAAGTGGTATCTTTCTACATGAGAGAGAGATCATTATCTCTTTGGTTGCGATGCCCCAGGCTGTTCCCTGCTGCAGTCTCCTAATGGCAGCGAAGGGGCAAGGACACAGACACAGTGAAGAATAACCAGTGCACAAAATAAAGGCAGAATTGTTCTTCCACTGATGTAACTTCAGCAATTGTTAATTTTCTGGTGGCTTAGAGCTCTTGAGCAGAGTACATTTTTGTTATTCTTTTCCCGGTCTCTTATTAATCCTGACATTGTACATGAAGCTTGAGAGATGAATGGGAGGTTTTGAATCCCATCTCCTTGGATGGATAATAGTTTTTCTGTTTTACAAGCTTCCCGCTTGCATAGGCATTGCCACTGTGCTGCCAGCCCAGGATCCAAAATCTGGCAAGCAGGCATTTCTGTGGGACTCTGTCCTTACCCTGACAGGTGAATTCCTGACCTCAACAAGAGTTTTCTTCATTAACCTCAGTGAACTGCTCACAGCCAGGATGTTAGCCCATATTTCTGGAACTGATCTGCGTCAGAGGGACAGATGACAGCAAACATAGCTGAATCAGCTCAGTCAGTAACGACTGTTACAGTATTGTGTCACAGCTGTTCTCTGAATGTTTGCGTGCTGCCTCTCTGTTCTGGGAGGCTGGGAGGGTGTTGCCAAGGTGTGCTGGGAATTTTGGAGTGTTTGAAGATCATGTTCTCTAGCAGCTTGGAAGAATTCCTCCTAGCTGGTTTTGTCCCTGTCTTGGAACTGCTCTTTCAACCAGTGTATGACTGGAAGCTCTGCTGCTGTCTTACACTTGAGCCAGTACAGGCTGATGTTTTGCTTTAATGTTCAGCACGGGGAATTGCAGACTTTGTTGTGCCTTAAAGTGTCAGTCCAGTCCTTAACCAGATGCCTGCAAGTGCAGTCAGTAGTGATGCCTCTTCCTTTGAGATTCATCTCCAGGCTTGGCATTAAGAAGGTTATTGCTCCCACTGCTCACCTAAGCTACCAACTTGGCTCCATTCTTTCTTCTTCTGTTAGGTCCAGTATCTCAGCTCTATGGCTCTGTGCAATGACTGAGAAGTTGCAGAGAGGAAATAAGTACTTTTGTTGTAATGTGAAGGAATAGCACTTAGAAGGCCAACTGTCAGCTCATGTGAGCTACTGTATCCTGCCTGCATTCTCTGGAGATACATGGCATGCATCAGGGGTTCTGAAAATTTTCTGGACAATTTTCTGGAAATGGTCTCTGCTTTAGCAGGCAGACTCTAGGACGTGCACTCTTTGTGTTTACAATGCTACCGTGTTCTCTTCAGCAGAAAAAGTAATAATTTGCATGTTAGGAGTAAATAACCGTGGGATTGCTGTATTTACTTCTCCAGTAGTCTTTCTTTGCCTTTCCATGCTTTAATTCTTCCTTTGCTTCAGAATGCTTTATGTTTACTCCGACCCCCCACATCTCACATCCAAAGATTGTCTGAGACTATGATGCTTCGTCCCCACACCTTCCACAAGAAAACAAACTGTGTGTAGTTTTGCTAGCACTTTTTTGTTGCTGATTGATATTATGATGGGTCAGCTTTTGCTGTACTCATGTTGGAAAAGGAAAGAGCAGAAATTGAAAGTTTCTATAAGCATTTGCGGATGCCCCATTTGGGAGGAATGCACTGAGCTGGGCTCACTGTGCAGCACTTTATGGAGCATTACAGAGAATTCCCAGCTTCGTGAAATCAACTTGCACTCCATTATACACCAATAAATCTAACCGCAGAGCACATAGAAAGCTTGGGTCTGTTGCTTATGTCACAATGCATGCAGTTTTGTTACTAGGCAGTGGGACTGATATTGGTGTGATTTAATGTGCTTTGAAGGCCCCTCCATTAATCCCACTTTGTGTCTTGCTGCAGAATGTGCGGCGCCTCCTGCATAACCCCAAGGTGACAGAGCTCGATGCTGCCCGGCTGGTGATGCTCTATGCCCTGCACTACGAGCGGCACAGCAGCAACAGCCTACCAGGACTGATGGCAGATCTCAAGAACAGGGGTGTTTCAGAGAGGTATCGAAAGGTAATGCTGTATTTCTCCTGCTGCTGGACGAATGACTGTGGCAGGAGGGCACACAGTTGTCAAATCATTCGTAGTTGGTGGAGAGTGCCTGTTGCTTGCCTGGACATAGCACAGTACTTTTTTCTGTTGAATTGCACCACACCTCTCAAAAGGAGCACAGGGCTTGACTGGGGGCTGTAGGTGTTAAAGGAATAAATAATTACTTAATTTCCATTTCCAAAATCAGTGATATTATGAATGATTCAACAAAGCAGAGATGGTGTGCTTGCCAGGAGTCTAGACTTGTGTATGGCATGCAGACGGCCTGGTGTGTGCTTCCTTTCTCCTTCCTCCACCTCCTGCTGAGTAGGCAATAGCTGTAGCAAGGAACTTAACCAGAAGAGTAAGGTGGGCTTGGCTGGGAGGGAGAGGGTGGCAGAGCTTGACAAATGTAGTGAGCAGCTGGAGAGGAGGTGCAGAGGCAGAATGATGTCACTGTATAAGAGATATGCTGTCACTGCAGAGGACTGTGGAAATGAAAGCATCTCCTTATGCAGGCAGAGCCATGGCACACATTTGCTTCTTGTATTCATAGAATACTTCTCTTCCTTCTTTCCTCTCTTTGGACTGCATCAATCTCTCTGACTTCTTTGTCATTTTTACAGTGCCTCCATTTAACCTGATTGAGCAACTGCCTGGAATTTTGTTTCCCAGATTAATGGGACTCTGGTTTTGCCTCTCTCTGAACAGCTAGTGTCTGCTGTTGTGCAATATGGAGGGAAACGGGTCCGGGGCAGTGACCTATTCAGTCCCAAGGATGCTGTAGCCATCACCAAACAGTTCCTCAAAGGACTGAAGGTATGGATCTGCCGTAGATGAAATAATGACGGCTTTAGTCAAAGTTTCAGTAGTGGGGCAGGATTCTTATGCCATGTGTTTTGGCTTTCAGAGGTGTCATAGTCTAAACCATGACTTCTTGACAGCAGGCCTATGTGCTCCATGGCCAGAAAGGTGGTGGCAGGGGGATTGGCCTAAATAAAAGAGGAACAACAAAAAAAAGAACAGCAGGAATGATCCGAGGAAAAAAAAACTTACTTAATTTGTATTGAACTACTGTAACTGGGATTGAAGCTAACAAATCAGATAAGTGAAAGCGAGTTTTCGATACTGAGTCTGTGATGCTGCATTGACCACCAGGGAGCCAGAAGGAGACAGATCGTATGACCTCTCTGCTCTTTGATCTTTTCCCTCCTGCTGGAAGACAGAAAATAATAAAATTAAGTCTTCTGAGAGTGCCATGTCTTTTCCTGGCCCATGGAGACCATAGTTCATTCTTCTCTTCAGAAGATAGAGCTGCTGCATTAACTCTTAAACTCCCACCATGACATGATGCTATGAATGTGGAGTACTGATGCAAAAAACTAAAACCGTGACACAGAAGTTTAATGGTTTTTCCAAGATTTAACAGTAAGTGCACTGAACGTTTGAGGTATGATTCTCATTTTAGACAGTAGAGGGGCTTTTCAGCAACCAACCTCCAAGTCTCAACTCAGTGGTTAGTATTTGCTATATCCATCAGATTACTGGGCTCTTTGGCTGTGGCTTTGCTGATCAGCTCTGTCAGCATGCTGCGTTGCTGTGTTAATTCATAACAGGAGCTTCTTTTGCACTGTAGGGTGTTGAGAATGTGTATACACAACACCAACCTCTCCTTCAAGAAACACTGGATCAGCTCATCAAAGGAAAGCTGAAGGATAGCCAGTACCCCTACTTGGGTCCCAACACCCTCCGTGACAGGTATGTGGGGTCTTGCTGGGCAGCACCAGGAATTGAGTCACATCTGCTCCTCTCATTGCTCCCACTTGCTTTATTGTTTGCCCATATAGGTGAAAAAAAAATAAAGCTTGCCAAAGAAATGTTTCAGTCAAGTAGGTATTTAAGTTATCAGGTAGATGCCAAACTATTAAAACTGAAACACAGTCTTCTTTTCTCCATGTTCAGTGCTGACCAAAGCATGACATTCCCCTTGAAAGTAGGAGCTTGGGTAAGGATAAAGCCAGTGCACCAAGCTGCAAGGATGTTCACATGATGGATTTCAACATGTCCCCTAGCTTCAGTCCATGCCATCTGGCTTTTATTTGCAGAGAACCAAAGACAGTCCAACTGCTAACTCTCCCTTCTGAGCCAGTTACTATTTCTGATTAGAATGGATCTTGCTGAATATGACCAAGAACCGTAATTGAAAAGAACTCTGGCTGACCCTGCTAGAGCTAAGCTAATCTGTTGTCAGTGAAGTCATTAAAGATAAATATGGGTCTCAAGGGTGAGGGCACTGAGTTGATAGAGAGAGGGCTACAAGTTCTCTAACAGCCTTCACTGATTTGTTTGGTACCTCAGTTTCCTTTCTGTAAGTTACATTAAGTTCTGCAAAATGCTGGTTGAGCGTTTCTTATTCCTCCTAGTAGTAGTGTCCTTTGAGGGGAAGATCTTGCTTTGGTTCATTTGGGTGATCTGTGATGAGACCATCACAGCTATTCTCTGCATCTTCTCAGATGTTTGCTGAATGCCCCAGGGTTTTACTTGCAGCATGACAACAATCATCACACCCTTGGCACGCTGCATATGACTGGCTTCAGCAACTNTAGCCATCACCAAACAGTTCCTCAAAGGACTGAAGGTATGGATCTGCCGTAGATGAAATAATGACGGCTTTAGTCAAAGTTTCAGTAGTGGGGCAGGATTCTTATGCCATGTGTTTTGGCTTTCAGAGGTGTCATAGTCTAAACCATGACTTCTTGACAGCAGGCCTATGTGCTCCATGGCCAGAAAGGTGGTGGCAGGGGGATTGGCCTAAATAAAAGAGGAACAACAAAAAAAAGAACAGCAGGAATGATCCGAGGAAAAAAAAACTTACTTAATTTGTATTGAACTACTGTAACTGGGATTGAAGCTAACAAATCAGATAAGTGAAAGCGAGTTTTCGATACTGAGTCTGTGATGCTGCATTGACCACCAGGGAGCCAGAAGGAGACAGATCGTATGACCTCTCTGCTCTTTGATCTTTTCCCTCCTGCTGGAAGACAGAAAATAATAAAATTAAGTCTTCTGAGAGTGCCATGTCTTTTCCTGGCCCATGGAGACCATAGTTCATTCTTCTCTTCAGAAGATAGAGCTGCTGCATTAACTCTTAAACTCCCACCATGACATGATGCTATGAATGTGGAGTACTGATGCAAAAAACTAAAACCGTGACACAGAAGTTTAATGGTTTTTCCAAGATTTAACAGTAAGTGCACTGAACGTTTGAGGTATGATTCTCATTTTAGACAGTAGAGGGGCTTTTCAGCAACCAACTTCCAAGTCTCAACTCAGTGGTTAGTATTTGCTATATCCATCAGATTACTGGGCTCTTTGGCTGTGGCTTTGCTGATCAGCTCTGTCAGCATGCTGCGTTGCTGTGTTAATTCATAACAGGAGCTTCTTTTGCACTGTAGGGTGTTGAGAATGTGTATACACAACACCAACCTCTCCTTCAAGAAACACTGGATCAGCTCATCAAAGGAAAGCTGAAGGATAGCCAGTCCCCCTACTTGGGTCCCAACACCCTCCGTGACAGGTATGCGGGGTCTTGCTGGGCAGCACCAGGAATTGAGTCACATCTGCTCCTCTCATTGCTCCCACTTGCTTTATTGTTTGCCCATATAGGTGAAAAAAAAATAAAGCTTGCCAAAGAAATGTTTCAGTCAAGTAGGTATTTAAGTTATCAGGTAGATGCCAAACTATTAAAACTGAAACACAGTCTTCTTTTCTCCATGTTCAGTGCTGACCAAAGCATGACATTCCCCTTGAAAGTAGGAGCTTGGGTAAGGATAAAGCCAGTGCACCAAGCTGCAGGGATGTTCACATGATGGATTTCAACATGTCCCCTAGCTTCAGTCCATGCCATCTGGCTTTTATTTGCAGAGAACCAAAGACAGTCCAACTGCTAACTCTCCCTTCTGAGCCAGTTACTATTTCTGATTAGAATGGATCTTGCTGAATATGACCAAGAACCGTAATTGAAAAGAACTCTGGCTGACCCTGCTAGAGCTAAGCTAATCTGTTGTCAGTGAAGTCATTAAAGATAAATATGGGTCTCAAGGGTGAGGGCACTGAGTTGATAGAGAGAGGGCTACAAGTTCTCTAACAGCCTTCACTGATTTGTTTGGTACCTCAGTTTCCTTTCTGTAAGTTACATTAAGTTCTGCAAAATGCTGGTTGAGCGTTTCTTATTCCTCCTAGTAGTAGTGTCCTTTGAGGGGAAGATCTTGCTTTGGTTCATTTGGGTGATCTGTGATGAGACCATCACAGCTATTCTCTGCATCTTCTCAGATGTTTGCTGAATGCCCCAGGGTTTTACTTGCAGCATGACAACAATCATCACACCCTTGGCACGCTGCATATGACTGGCTTCAGCAACTGCCGTGTTTGTAGCAAAGCAGAAAATAAAGTCAAGGTAGCAGTTCTCAACACATGAGGTGGCTGCTGCAGGGAAGTTTGAGTTAAATTAAACCTGTAAGTTCACTTGGAGGAGGAGGGAGTGGGCTCGGGGGCCAAGAGTCAGAAGTGTCAGGTAGGTGGGAGGGGAAGGAGCCATTGTTTGTGTGGCTCTTTGAGGTGAACACACACACACTGGTCTTCCCGCTTAGCTGTAGGGTAAATAACCCCCAAGAATGGTATTCAATGGAAATAGTATGGAAGATGGTATATTTAAGTAGGCTTATATACAGAAAGAATAGCAAAAAGAGAGTGGCTCACCTTTATGATGAGAGAGGCTTGCCTTTGACTCGATGAGGGAGGGATCTCCGAGAAGAGATCCTTCCCTGATGGTGGTCAGTCCTTAAATGGGGTTTGGGAGAGGTGGAGCCAGACTCCACCCTTTCCAATCACACAGGTATACCACCTTCACCTGTGCCCCCTGTGGCTGACTCGGTGCTCGCCTCAGGTGACCAATCAGTGGTTCAGGCCATTATTTGACAATTCTCATGCACTTAGCCCATGCTTGGGGCATTTACATCTACCTGATGAAAGCAAAAAATGTATTTTGTAACAGGGGAGCATCCAAATTCTATGGCAAGCTGAGAGCAGGGGATATAAATCACTTCATTTATGAATTAAAAAAAAATCTAGTCATACAAGAATCAGTTTGTTTATATATGTCCTTGGTAGACCAAAATCTACCTGTCTCACTGTAGATTTTCCCTTAAAAAATAAAATGGTGGATTTTGGACAGGATACATGGGTGGTTATTTAATGAGTATGAGATATCAAAACCCCTCCATAGCAACGGATACGGCAGCAAGATTCTCCATCTCCTTGAAATGAGATGTATTTCAGCCCAACAAAAAGAACTGGAGGGATGGGATCTTGAAACAGTGTGGGCAGAACAGCAGAGACAGCATCCATGCAGCCCTGACCCTAGCTGCTTCTGAGCTAACTAGAAGCAAATGGCTTTCTGACCTTTGTTTTCTCATTCTTAGTACCCATTTACATTCTGCTGAACTGTGTTTCACTTAGATTCCTCTTCGAATGTTTAAGACCACGTGGTTTTTGGGGTTGTTCCCTTATGGGAAAATCTTGTTCAGCATAAGACACAAGAACTCTGGAAATCAAAGGTTCTGTAGCTTTGACAAAACATCGATGCCAAAATACTTTTGTGCCTGGTCTTTATTTGCTTTATAAAATGGAGATGCAGCGCTTCACTGTCTCTTGAGTATGAATATTAAATATCATGAAAATGGTTTCTTAACTAAAGATAGATGTTAACTATCAGTTTTGGAAGAAAAAGGACTGCTGTATGGTGTTGCTGTAGTGCCAAATGAGTAGAGTGAGGAATTTACATGAAATAGTTTCATAGACCTTTCACTAAATCACAGCCCAGGGCAAACAGGGCTATCCTGTCTTCTGTCTGTTTCCAGAGGATGGTGTTACCGTGATTGACAGCAGTTCAGCAGTAGGTCGAGGCAAAAGGCTTTGTATTTTTTGATCAAAGGGAGGCAGTTGCTTGAACAGCAGAGAATTTAAAAGGATTCTTTTTAACTGCTTCTTTTTCTATTAAATATCACACTGTTGTGAGGGAGGAAGAGCTCATGGTCCAAATCTGTGGAAGTTGGCAGCAGTGAAGGAGAGGGGAATCTTTGCAAAACACTGAACAGGGTTCCTAGGAGAGAGCAGTAAGCAATTCTGCTTTCTTTTACTTCTCTTTTTTTTTCCTGCTGTGTTAAATATCATCCTTTGCAAGTATACCATAAACCTGCAGTCCCTTCCACCTTACTGCTGGAAAGTACCAACCAGAAAAGCTCCTTCTCATTGCTGTGGTTGGTGGGAGCCCAGCTGTATTGAGCATTGCGGAAGTGCCTCTGAAGGTTTGTGATGCATTCAGAGCACTGGCTAGGCTCTGCGAAGCCTGCCCTTTGGGTGGAGCTTCTATTTTTATGCTTTTGAATTGCCTGGGAATTTCTCTTAACAGGGCATTTGTCCCAGCAGACCAAGTGAGCCTGATGGTGCTTACACACGAGAACTCACTGATACCATCCAGTGTAGGGTATGCTATGACTTACAGCCTGAGTGTGATCTTTCTCCCGTGATTTGTTGAAGGAAGAGTTGCTCTTGACTGCTTGAGGAGAGGAAGAATTTGGAAGCTGTTCACCATTATAAATGTGACACACATCTGAAGGGATGAGTGAGATATCTCCTTAGGCAGCAAATGTAAAACCCCTTTTTTGGAAACATCAGCTTTCAGTATGTGATGTGGCACCACTTAGTTGTGTACTTTTCATCTGAGCTCACACAATGCCCCCCTAAAGTTGAGGGAAAGTAGTGCTATTGCACTACTTCATGTATATCATGTACTTCATGATCATGTGTATTATCTTGGGTTTAGTATGACTGGTGTTTTGTGTGTTTTTTTTCGAGCCAAAACTCTGACTGTGACCTTGTTTGTTCAAAGCAGTTGCTTTATACTCCTCTGTGAAATGCTTGAGCATTTAGCTGTTAAATTGACAGTTAACCAAAGGAGATACATTACATGGCCACATCCACAAATTGGAGCTGAGGAGCACAACAGCTGGAGGTAGTGTTCCTGTAGATTGCTTTCCCACTAGTCCTAGTGGGACTAGTCTTGGGGTTTATTCATGTTCCAAAATTGCTTGTTGTTTGTCCATGATAAAGCAATTATTCCCTAGGCACTCCATGAGAACACCAAAATCCTTTTGTTCTTCTTGTGGCGCATATGTACATGTGTGTATATATATTTTTTGCTTTGCTAATGATGTATATATATAAAACCCACTCTAAACTTTGATCTATAGGATTTCTTAGTTCAGCCTCCCATAGCAGTTTGATATGTAATCCTCATGAGTGCTGCATTAAGTGTGGCTCTTCCTGGCAGTATAAGTCTGCTCATGCTTTCATTTAAGGTGGTAGAGGAGTGCTAGAGTAATATAGAGAGGAATGATCTCATTTTTTGCTGCTTCTCCTGTTCATACTTAGTTCCTCTTTAGCCCGATGTGGTTTGAAGCAGGCTTCATCATTTTCAAACCTATTTTAATGCATTTGTAAATGCCTTATTAAGATACTTCTCTGTTCTTGACCCTGAGGTTGAAAAACAATCATATCATCCATCTTGCATAAGCAAGAAACACAGTTTCCCTTCCTCAGTAAAGCTTTGTGTCTGTGAAGTAACTGGGCTGGTAATGCACAGCCACCTCGTTTGTGGTGGTCCAACATCGTGTTAGACCAGTTCATGTAACCCTAAGTCCTAGGGAAAAGCTGTGATGCTGGGACTTGGAACTGTTTTCTGTGATGAGAATGAGCAGGGTACATGTCTTAGTGACAGTGAAAGATGGTGGCAGATTCAAGGACTGGTTCACGTAAAGATGATGGGTTGATGGTTAGGATGTATTGGTGATTGGACTTAATGATCTCAGTGGTCTTCTCCAGCCTTAATGATTCTGTGATTATATAAGTGGGCACAGTGGTTAGCACTGAACTTGATCTTTGTGGTCTTTTCCAACCTTTATGATTCTGTGATATTCCAGAGGAGCACATGGGAGCTGGCAACACAACTTCTCCATTGAAATCTTTAGGTCTCTTATAGTTCCAACCTAAAATGCATAAATGATGGTACTGGAGGTTGATGCTGTGGACTTCAGTCTGCTGATAAGCTACCTTCTTCATTTCCCCGCTCCTGTGATCCAATAAATAAAGATATCTTAACCTAGCAGGTCCATAGTGACCCACAGGACTTAGGGAACTGTGGCTTCCTCACCTGAAAGCTATTTTCATCAGAGCTGTGGCATGGTCTACTTGGCACATCTCTATCATGATAAAAATGGGTTTGTAAGGACTATCAGTAGGCCTCTTTTTTTCTGACAATCTACAGCTTCTTATCAGAACATTTCATTGCTACACCTTTCCTTCCCTTTGATTTCCATTCCCAAGAGACTTGGGCACACTTACATCTAGTTTTCGAGGCAGCATGCCTGAACGCAGGCAAAAAGATTAGGTGGTGGCAAAAGCTGATTTATGGGTGGCAAGCACATTGTGCTATCCCTGAGAGTGGAAAACTTAAGGAATTGGGGAGAGCAGTGCAGGGAAGGTCCGGCTTTCCCTTGGAAGCAGAATGTGCAGGGGGTGTGCCTGGTTTTGCATTTGCTAGATGCAGACACTTCCCTTCTCCCTTTCTCCTTTTCCCTCTGTAAAATCCTGTATGTCGGGGCTACTTAGGAAATGTAACCTCAGAGGTAAACTCAAGCATAAATCCCCTGTTCTATAATCATCCAGCAAAACTGCAGCTGGTCTGTGCCCTTTCAAGCAAGCCCGAGAGCTGTGAAGCCCCACTGCTGTCCTTGTTTGACTTCAAATCAGTCTGAATTGAACAGCCGCAGCAGCATCTCCATCATGCATTAAACATCAGTGATGTGTCATGGTGGAACTCCACAGGGATACGGTGTGTGGGTGTGTTGAGGAGGCTGTCAGGACCGTGAGCACGGTGTGTAAATGTTTGGGAGAGATGGTGTTTCAAAGGCAATTTAATGGGCTGTGTGTTGTTGTTGGTCTTCACATTTCATTTCTGTGATGCACTGGGATGATGTGGGGAGATAAACCAGCAGGATTGCTGCCTCCATGCCCATGGCTGCTGCAGGATTAATGCAGTTTTGTATTTGTGTCTTTATTACAGGCCCCAGGATATCATTGTCTTCATCATTGGAGGGGNGATACTGTTGTCTGCATCACTGGAGGGGCGACTTACGAGGAGGCACTGACCGTGTACAACCTGAACCGCTCCAACCCGGGTGTCCGGGGAGTCCTGGGCGGGACCAGCGTCCACAATACCAGGAGGTAACAGCCTTATTGCCAGGCATTCTGCGTGCATAAAACTGCTGACACAAATGTGAACTGGCGATGCCTGAGGGGTCTTCATTGCTCAGTAAAACACAGCAATGTGCCTGAGCGGTGTGAGCCCCGCGCTGCTCATTATGGCTGAGGGAGGTATTATCAAGCTGAAGGTTTAATGTGTGCTGTGCTGAATGCAAGGGCAAGGAAGTGGATTTGTGTATATTTTCCTGCTTATAATTCACCATACACTGTACTATGAATGAAAAGCCAGTGCAGCGTGCAGGGATTCAGAGCTGACTGGTCTCATTGCTGAAATCTGAAGCAATTGCATTCAATACCAGTGAAGTTAACGTACCAAGGATTAGAATGGAGTTCTATAGTTATGCTACTCACAGGCTCTCTGTCACCCTCAAGAGCACTGGCTGTGCCTTTTGCATTTCTCCCTGGAGAAAAGAGTTTTCTTTATTGGTTTGTTTTGCACTCCATGCTGTCTGGGAGGGCTGACAGTTGTAAGGACTCAGTGCTTTGTGACTGAGCAGGGCCAGGGACTGCTGAGCACACTGAGCTTCACTGATCTTCTGGGCACTGTCTGGGACGTTCTAGCAGCTGGCTGAAAACGTAGATCACATTGGGGATTGTTTTCAATCAGCACAGCTTGCTGCTAGCCAAGCAGAGGCATTTGTTGCATGTGTTACAGAAAGCTCAAGTGAGAAACAAGCTGAAGAAATTGGGACTGTCAGACCCATGCTGGACAAGGTCCCAGAATTTAGGATTCTAAACTTGATCAGTTTTGGGTGACCTCTTTCCTTTCCGTCTCATTGGGTGCCTAACTAAGCAGATAATTTACTTTGAAATAGCTTCTGCTTCCTGACTGATGTGTGTCTGTCTCTTGCTTCTACTGAACAACATCTGAGCAGAAAGAATGTCCTCTGTTACAGAATCGCTCCCTGTAATATCCTATCATCTTATTCCAAGATAATTATTTTTGTTCTTTTAGGAAGCAATCCCCTGTCTTGTCTATGTGAGACCTATCTGGACGCCAGTGGTCAGTCAGTGGAACAGCCTCCATAGGACAGTGTTCTCAGAAGGAGGGAATGTAACAGGTTACACTTCTCTCCCATGTTTTGTAGCAGGAAGTGTGGTGAAATTAAGTCACGGGACAGCCCCTGGGTTGTCCAGCAGCTGCTTGGAGCTGAAAGGGAGCGCCAAGCTGGGAGGGAAGGGCAGCTCCAGCATGACCAAAGGAAGCACCAACAGAATGGTGCTGCACAGGAAGAAGTGCTTCTCAGCATTCTGGGTAGCATTTTCAGAGCTGAGCAACCATTCTGGGTGCCTCAGCAGTGCTCTGGAGCTCAGGAGGTGCACAGTGTTAATGCCACAGGCTTTGTATGTCAGAAATACAGTTGTCAAGTGCTTCCTTGATCTCAGTTACTGACAGGTGAACACAAGTGTGGTGCATGAGCTAAAAAACTGTTTTAGTTTTAGGCCATGCCTGTGCACTGCTGCTGCGTTAGAGTGCAGTGTGATGTTTTTAATGCTCTTGCACTTTTGCCCTTCCCTTTCACTCCTTCAGACTCCAAAGCTGCCTACCCAAAGCAGTGACAACTCTTAAGCAAGGTGTTCCAGTGGTTACTATCATTGCTTTGCTAAGAAAAAAATGCCCAAACCCACTGAATTCCCACTCCAAAATTTGGCCCTTTTCTTTTGTTTCATAGCAACTGATGAGAAAGCTTCTGAGCTGGTGGTAACCCTAAAGCAAAATGCTGTCATATGCTGGGTTACAGAAGCAAGTCTTGTATTAGCCCACATGTCAACCAGTGCCTGCCCAAATTACCAGGCTTCCTTAACCTACTTTCTAGAGTGGCCTTTGAACTAAATCCTGTGCTAGCCAGACCTGGAAATAGAGAGATCATCTAGAAACTAGCTGCTCTTAGGAAAAGAAAGAAATTAAGTGGATAGTCATCTTGTAAGGATGCAGAAGAACTGTTTCATGTTCAGCCTGACATCCAGTGTGAACTCTCAGTCTACCATTGCATTTTGAGGCTGATTTTGACATCTTCCACAGCCCTGCATCAAACCTTAACCAGTGTCTTTGCTGAGAACCTGGATGATGCTGTCATCACACCACGCTAAATACAATAAAACAGAGTGAGTCTAGGAAGGTGGCACAATTTTTTCACTCCAGATAGGAGGCTGAGACCTGCCCTGGCAGGGTATCAGTGCAGCACATTCAGCAAAAACTGTCAGTGGGGGAGTGAGAATGGAGGAAACCTGGCAGTGTTTGGTCTAGAAGGAAAATTTATAAAATGCTATTAATTTATAACATATTATTAATTTTATAACAAAGCTGGGGAAGTGTGGGATAGATGAGTGGACAGTGAAGTGGGTTGAGAACTGGCTGACTGGCAGAGCGCAGAGGGTTGTCATTGGCAGTGCAGAGTCCGGTTGGAGGNGGGAACAGACAGAAACTGCAGCACAGGAGGTTCCGCACGAATGTGCGCAAGAACGTCTTTATGGTGAGGGTGACGGAGCACTGGCACAGGCTGCCCAGGGGAGTTGTGGGATCTTCTTCCCTGGAGATATTCAAGACCTGCCTGGACGCCTACCTGTGCGACCTGGTGTAGGGAACCTGCTTTTTCAGGGGGTTGGACTCGGTGATCTCTTGAGGTCCCTTCCAATCCCTACAATTCTATGATTCTGTTGATGATCCACGGAGCTGGAGCATTAACTCTTTTACTCTCAATGCATTACACGATGTTATGATGTGGAATAGCAATAACAAAAATCATAAAACCATGACAACCAGGCAGCCCAGAACTGGACAAATTACTCCAGGTGAGGCTTGACCCAGGCAGAGTAGAGGGGGAGGATAACCTCCTTTGACCTGCTGGCCATGTTCTTTTTAATGCACCCCAGGATCCCATTGGTCCTCTTGGCCACCAGAGCACACTGCTGGCTCATGACCAACCTGTTATCCACCTGGACACCCAGGTCCCTCTCTGCAGAGCTCCTCTGCAGCAGCTCATCCCCCAACCTGTACTGGTGCATGCAGTTATTCCTCTCTAGGTGCAAGACTCTACACTTGCTCTTATTAAACCTTCTTTACGGTGAGGGTGATGGAGCACTGGAACAGGCTGCCCAGGGGAGTTGTGGGATCTCCTTCGCTGGAAGTATTCAAGACCTGCCTGGATGCCTACCTGTGCGACCTGGTGTAGGGAACTGCTTTGGCAGGGGGTTGGACTCGATGATCTCTAGAGGTCCCTTCCAACCCCTGTGATTCTGTGAAAATGAGCAGGTCAGGAGAGAAGGGATGGTGTTAGTTTTAGGTTCCCACCCCAGTTCTGCTGCTGTCCTGTTAGGTGCCAGCAGGCAACTTTCTGCTTTGTCTGTTTGCACCAGAAGGTCTCTGAGCTTTGTGAAATTCAAGATTTGCAACTACACTCCTTAGATTGGTGCCGTAAGAAGTAACATTAGCTAGCTGAAGCTTCTACCGTGACAGTTTTGGTGCAGCCTCTGAATTATTTACAGAAAAATGAGGATACTGTATCAGAATTTGCATTTCAAGGAATTAAGTGAAAAAAAAATAAAAGAAATAATTTAAAAGGCTGTTGCTTTGTAGGGAGTGAACAGTACAGGGTCCTCTCTGGGAACACTGAGACAAGAGTTCTCAGGAGTCCTACTCTGGAAATAACCCTGTCCCAAGTGAGCTGCTTTTCCCTCTTGGCTTGAATAAAATTTCCTGAATGATGAAAGGCCACACTGGTAATAACAGTAGAGCTTCCAAGACAAGGATCTTGGTGATTTTCAGATGCTGGCTGACACTCTGCCTGAGGAGGAGCAGCATGCAGAGCAGAGCGAGCCAGCTCCCACCAGGTACCTGAGAAAAGGAGGAAAGTTTCCTGTCTGCAGCAGTCATAGCAGAGCACATGAGGAATTTACCTATATCAGCAAATACACCAGTATGTGAGCAAACCTAGATTTGATGGTCTTCTAACTCCCCCAGTAATCCACAAACCTTCCTTGAATGAGCTGCTGCTTATTTCTGCTGGATTAGGGCTGGTAGGTCACAATAAGCAAGGAGATTTTGATATTAATGCAGGGAGCAGCCCATATAAGCACACTAATCCTGTGCTTTCATTGTTACAGCCCAATTTAAACTGTGATCAACATCTGTGTTTATGGAGTGGGGGATGGCTTTGAGACCACTTCTTCTCAAGGCACAGCACAAACAAGCCCTTGGAGCTGGCTGTGTTACAGCTCTATGTTGGTGAGAAGCTTATTTGAGGAAGAGACCATCTGTGTTGTCCAATGGGGTACTTGAAAAGTGTGGGGGTGAAAATGCTCCTTTACATACCGTGTTTGCAAAGGTCTCAAATTGGGCATAGGAAGGACCTTTTTAAAGTTTCCTTATGCTGTGTAGTGACGTCAAGGAGAGTCTGTCCATGTTGATCTTTATGGATTTATATCCATATATATGCAAGAATAAGAGCAGGCATTTAATAGCAGTTCTCATATTCTGAAGTGACGTAAATAGTTAGAGGGGTTTCTTGTAAATAAATGAGGTTACAGGCTCTCTTGTTGGAGATTATTCCTTGATTTAACACACTAACAGGCAGCCCCTTGCCATTCGGTGTATGGAAGCACAACAATACAAATATACATAATACATCCAGCGGGGTGAAAAAAATCAGTTTTCAAGATTTTCATTGTTTTTGTAATTAGACCAGGTTGACTGCCTGTTATTTTTGAAATTTTGGCTGCCCTACTAAAAACACTTCTATTACGATGTGATTTTGAGAATGATAAGAAAGGGTTTTCCTGTACAATGAGCCCAGGCAGTGCACCCTGCAGGGTTGTGCCCCGTGGAAAAGATCCCATATCTGCCCACTGTATGCCTCAATTCTGCTCAGTGTGGCTCTTCTGCTGCACCTGTTCCGGGCAGAGCCACCTGGTGCATGAAGACCTGAGCACAGAGTTCTTCTCTGTGTTCTCCCAGTGATGTGATGAGCTGTAATGAGAGGGCTGAGAGGCTGAAGATTGTTAGTTGTGAGTTCTTTTGAGAAATACATGTGTAATAAGTTTTTAAAGTACAGTTACGATAAATGTGAGAGTTCATTTTTGACTTGGTGTCTGGCCATAGTAGTTAGTGAGGACTGAGGAACCCAGATAAATTAGGCCAGATTTGTGCTGGAGTTAAATCTGTGGGTTCCCAGGAACTTTCCCCTTGGAGGATTTCAGTACACTGTTTTTTTTGTGAAGGGGCCGTGTGCTTATACCAAAGAGCTTCTGGAGCCTGTGGATTTGCTGTAGCTTTAGGGCTAGGACTAACAGCAAAGTATGTAATTATGGGGCTGTGGAGCCCAGTACATTTGGCTGAGAGCTGTAGAGCTACTGCCATTTCCTAAATAAAAAGCAAAATGATTCCTTCCTGTTGGCAAACAGCTTCAGCACCAATCCCCGGGCACACAGCTCTGTGCATCTCCTGCATAGCCACCTGGATTGCAAGGAAGTTCCACTAGAGAAGGGGTTAAAAGAGATCAGTAATGTCTAAAAAGGGATGAATGAGACCCAGAGAATATATGGTGTGTGGGGCTGACTCATCCAGAGAACAGGTTAAGCAGGAATCTGCTGTGACTAATCCGAGGGGATAGCAGCCTGACCCACTTACCCACTTCAACAATAGCTCAGCTGCCTCTTGGTGCTGAATACAGCTGGCTGAGCCTGCGGCATGATGCTAGTGCCCACAGGGGAACACCCAGGCTGGCCTTTAGGATCCTGGACCTGGAGGGAACAAGTTGTGGGAGCAGGTGGAAGCATCCCTAATCCCCTCCATGCTTTTGTATTCTTTGTATGATGTATGTAATGGGGAGACCATTGTGCAGGAGGTGCTCAGGGGTGGTTGCCATGTTTGCTTTTAAGACCTTTCTGAACTTTCTCACCATAACAAATAAACAGGAGTCCCCTTTAAAAGGAAAAGGAAGTCATCCTGTGTTGTCAGTCTGCCTGACTCTAAAGTCTAAAAATAAAACTGGTGGAGGGATGGCTCTGACTGTAGTTGTGGTGCTGGTAGACCACCAGCAAAACACACCTCCTGTACCTCAAGTGTATTTCTGAGCAGTGCAGGGTTGACATCCGCAAATTGATGCAGGCATTTGCATGATTTTTATTTTAATTTTTTAATTTAACTTTCAGGATTCATAGCCTTGGCTGGTAGACCTACCTTACCCCTCTTCTAGGGGAATAGAGATTTTGTAGGATTTGTGGCATATCCTGATTTTTATTTTATTTTTTTACTTTTTAAGCATTAATGTTGGGATAACTTGATCAGCATATTGAAGGCATGAGTCAACCTTGGGGCCGGTGGTAGTGTGCTGCACTGCCAGAGTAACAATCCTCCTGGTAGCATGTCCTCATCAGAGCTCACATGGGAATGTTCTTGTGGTTTTGCACAGTGCCCAGCAGCCTCCCAGGCTGCACAGAACAGTGGTGCAAATATCCACAGTCCTGCCTGGTGCTCACGCAACACAGCTTGTTCCTGCTTGGCTTCACAGGTGGGAGTGCTGCGCAAAAGCATGAAAAAGCCTACAACTGAAAAAAAACAGTGAAAGAAGCTTTTAAGGATCACTCTTTCAAATCTTTTTTTTTCCTTATTCCTCTTGAATTAGTCTCAAACCTTAATCCACTTCTAGACCTATTTAGACAAGGGTGCTCCCCTCACTTGCTATCCTTTGTTGGATTAAGCTGCACTGTGATTTGTGCAGGGGCTGAGGCTGCTGGAATGCAGTGTGCTGCAGCTGACCTTGGGTGAGCTACAGCATATAGCACACAGCGGTTCCTGCTTCTCAGCCCATCTACCCTAATAATGGCTGTGTGCTCATGAAAGGTGTAAGCCTGGACAATAAACTGCCATGGCATGTTTCAAGGATAAAATTGGCCTCTGAAGACTGCTTGGTGACAGAATGGGTGTTTGCAGATATACCGAGCTAGAAATCCTCTCTCTCACTGCATAACCAAGGAACCATAGTCCTGCCCAGCTGGAGTTCTGTGGTGGCAAACAGGACTACCTTTGCAGTGATCTTGTCTGTACAAGGGCTTTAAGGTGTTCTGCAAACAAGAACAGAATTTTTCACACTGTCACATAGCCTAAATGCTCTTGAAGATATAACTGAGAATTTTGCTGTGATTTAAATGGGAATAGGTTTGGGCTAGGACAGAGTGATCTTGTAAGCTCAGATTTGAGTGTCTCAATCACCAAAACAGGGCACAGCACAGACCCATCTGTCCGGGTTCCTGCCTGCTCCCGACTTTCCCCCTCCAGTTGGCCAACTCCAGCCCATGGTCCACAGCACAAGAGTTTGCTGAGAAGCCCAGATGCATCTCTGAATGAGTTGTCCTTTGGTTTTCCTTTAGAATCATTGCTCCGGTGCATGGCTGAGCCATTTGTTTGGCTTTAGATCCTTAAGACCCCAAGAAAAATCAGAGAGAGAAGACAAAGGATGAAGCTTACCATGTCTTTAAAGATTTTCCTGAGTCCTTGAGCTCTGACTGGTGCCCAGAGGTTTCCACGGGGCTCATTAGTTGAATTTGAACAACAGTCCATAAAACATGGTTCAAACAGGCTGAATTCAGAGTGAGAATCCCAGGCAGGTGGGAGCCTTGCAACGGGCTGAGAGGAGGCTGAGCACAACCCAGGACTGTTTTCAGAATGCCCTGCTGCAAAATGCCAAAGATGCCGCAGTGGGAGGTTTCCAGCCTGCCTCTTCCTGCTCTCTCATCCTCACAGGAAGGCTGAGAGCAATCAAGCTTTGGTCTTCCTGGCTTTGTTGCCAATAGTCAGACAGGACTGCCAGCAAACCCAGGTGCTGAGCTGGACGAGCCAGGAGCCCATCTTTGGAGCCTTACGGGATGGGATGGAATGGGATGGGATGGGGCATTTAGGGAGGAATGGAGCTGCTCAGTGGAGTTGATGCTTGCTGGCTGCCCAGGTTTTGGTGCCAGGGGCGTGGTTCAGAGGCCAAGTGGTTGCTTTCTGTTGGCTAAGAGACTAACCTGAGCTTTGCTTGGCAGCTTTCTCGAGGAGGTTACAGCTTCAGGTTTCTGCGGACGAAGCACCGAGAGTTCCCATGCCACGCTGAGGCCAAGCAGCAGGCGGTGAAGCTTGAGGAAATTCCTGCCTCCCCCATCCTCTGTACTGGCATTGGTGTCTGCATGGAGGAGCATGCCCCAGACTGCAGGACCCACACTGTCTTCGCTCTGATGCAGGACACTCAAATATACCTCTGCAAACACTAGATGTCTGTTGCAATGCTGCCCTGATGTGTCCAGACACACAAGTCCTCTAACAAACATCTAATGACATGGTCCAGACCTTCATGTGCATCTCTGGAAGGTGAAGCTGATGGGCACTGTTCTGCTGTATATTTTGAGTCCTATTAAATACCCATTTTGGCTAAACCTCTTTTCTATTAAAGCGTGCCACTCCATGCTTCACCTTCTCCATTAACTTCTCTTTACCTTAAGAAACCTACACCACTCTGTGAACCTTTCCTCACTCCCATGTGCTGAAAAAGCATTGTGATTTCTATTTAACAATAAAAATGACTCCAGCAGTCGTTAAACATATTGGGTTTGAAAAGAAATAAGAACACTGCAATGATGGAGCAGAGCTGGGGGAGGAGATGGCTGGTTGGCATTCTTAGCATGGAGCTGGACAGACAGACAGGGCTGCAATCCCAGCAATGCCTCCTGCCAGGAGCATTCAGGAGAGATGTGCAGACTCCCTGTCCCATCAAGAGGAATTTTTTCAGAATTATTTTTAATTTAGATACAGGAACTGTGAAAAGCAGCACAGGTTGAGTTGAAACAGACATCAGCAGACCAGATGTGTGACTTCTGGGAACATCTGCTGCCAATGAGTACCAGTCTCCTTATCTCCGGCCTTTCCTGAACCTTCCGTTCCCTGAGAGCTCTGCAGCTCTCAGGATGGAAACTGCTTGAATTCAGACTCATTTCTCTGGCTTAATTCCCTGAAGCAAGGTCACTGCGAGCCTGGGCGCTTGTCCATCCAAAAATCTTCCTGCAGTGCTGAAGGACTGGTGTTTCATGCACCATGGAGCTGCTGCAGAGCTCCTGCATGAAAACAGTGGGGTTAGGGCACAGGGCAGGGTTCCCACACACATCATTAGGGAGCATTTCCTTCCTAACTCAGGACGATCAGCATTGTGTTCAGAAAGATTGGGTCTTGGAGGGGTTTCCAGTTCATTGCCTTCATCCTGGCATGTAGGAATCTGACAAAATTTTGCTGCTTTTAGGACAGATGCCCTGCAATGCCACAGTCCTTGTAATGCAGCAGTTTTGCTGCAGTTCTGGAGGCAGGAGGTAGAGGTACCATCCCAATGAGATGTCCAGGTTTTATTTAACCAGCAGACTCTAATTTCCTAATCCAGCATCTCAGTTTCCCACTAGCACACTGTAAGTTGTGTTCCTGGTACCAGCTCCTCTGGTGGATTGAGAGACTCTACAGCTTTCAGCCTTTCCCAGGTAAAAACGGGGGCTTGCTTTTGAAGCATCTCTCATACACATTTGTACTTACAGGCCAATGCAAACACCAAAGGTTTGGCCCAAGCCCAGCACAAAGTCTTTGGCACCCATGGATTGCTATTTTCCCCCTCGCTGTCCATGTCATGAGCTCAGGGTCTTGGCATAACATGGGCTCACCACATGCAAGCATCTGGGAAGGGTTTGCTCACAAACTGCTGCAGGATGGGTGCAAGCGAGGCTCATGCACAGCCCTGAACCCACCTAGACTGCACCAGTCAAGCCAGAAAACATCTGCAGCTCACATGTGATGCTTGCTGAAGTTGAGGTGTGCATTAGAAATTTCTTTTTAACTACACAACAGTGCTCAGATTTGATGTGCTGTAATTTTTAGCCTCTGAATTTCTGCTGTTGGCTCATTCAGAGCTTCCTGCTGTGCCAGTGGTTGCACAGGGTGTAACCAGGGGTGGACAGGGGGGAATTAGTTTGCCTTCTGGCAGCCACACAGTTCTCTGGATGGGGAAGAAGCAGCTCCCAGGGGCCATCTCAGGAAAGAAGAGCTGAAACTTGGGTCTGGGGCATCATAAACCTAAACCAGGAGTCCCTCAGAAGTCCCCAAATCCTGCTGTCAACTTGAGCCCTTAGACCCCAAATCCCAGTAGCAAGGAGCCATGGCCCCACAGGGAATGCAGCTCCTCCCCACCAAGCCAACCTTTCCAGAAAATTATCTTCAGAGACAAGGAAAAACACATGCCCTGATTAAACTCAATACATCTCCTAAGCAGCAGTTTTATACTTGATATCCAGAGGCAAAATGATCCAGGGGATGTGGGGAGTGTTAAATATATAAATAAGCTGAGAATGTTTGTTGTGCTGCTTTTGCAGTAGGAAGACATTTTGGTATTTATTATGAATCAACACAATGTGGAGGAGCATAGCAGCAGCATCAGGGCTGAGCAAAACAAATGGGGCATCTGAGGACAGCAAGGACACAAACACAAATTGAGACCCTGACCCCAGCACAGGTATGGCACTACAGAACCAATCATCTTCATTTTATAATGCTGTCATTGAGCACTTCTGCTGCCTTGCCTCCTGCACCCAGAGGCTGCTCCCAGCTCGTGGTCACATTGCATTTTCCTGCAGAGATGTCCATGAGGTACTCTGGATGTATCCAGCAAGCACCAAGTGCACCACTACTGACAGTGCAAACATGGAAAACAAATCATTCCAGCACACAGGGTGCACAGAGGCTATTACACTATGAGTTGAGTTTATTAGCAGCTAATAAAGGGCTCCGTTCTTCCATTAGCCACCGTGGACTGTAAGATGCACTGATTTAACTGAGGGCTGCATGCATGCGACCCTGGGCATTAGGCTGTATCAACCAGGAGCACAAATTACAGGACAGTTGGGGCTGGCTGTGGCCAGGATGGGGGGACAGGGAAGGGGATGAGGACATGGCGGAGGGCTATGGCCATGCAGGAGCCCTCTGTCCATAGCACAACCAATGTACCTGCCAGCCGTGGCCCATATCAGGCACTGAAGCAGAAGCTGGACTCCCTCCTATCTCCCTTCCTTCCTTGTGAGTTGATATTTCCAGCTCACATCCCATCCCGATGTGAGTTACTGCTATGGGTTGGAGCATCCAGCTGCAGCCCTGGGGCTTTTCCAAAGCATCCAAAGGAATTCCGGGAGCATTCTGAGGATTTTGGCCTGAACTCAATTTCTCTTCCTTGCACCGTGTGTGATGTCAAATGCTTTTTTTTTCAAAGCCCCTTTTACACTGCCAGGATGCACTGAAGGGATGCTCATTAGGACCTACCCCAATGGACCTGAATTAAGGGACGCTAATTGATATTTAACCATGGATTGTTTTAAAAAGACATATATACAAAGACATAGGACCTCCTCCTTGGAGATCTCCAGCCCTGCATAGATGCTGGGCTTGGCACCAGCTCTGGGTGAGATCCTGTGTCCCTGTGACACTCACTTGGTCCTCCAGCACTGCTTGCGTACTGTGATCCAGCTTTGCCCCAGGGCCTGATCCCTGCTCTGCAGTGCTGTGCTGCCCACCCCTCACTCAATGCCTTCAGACATGCAGCACTCAGTGACAAGTATACAGAAAAAGGGAAGTGATACCAGAGCATATACCACTTCCTAACTCCTCACCAAAACTGCTGAAAACTCATCGTTCAGAACAGGGGACTGAGGCACGATGAAAACAACATCCAGCCTGCAGCTGAGCCCTGCAGAATGAGGGGCTGCTCAGGTCCTGAATGGTGGCCAGGCCCTAAGGCCATCCCCACTCTGAGCCCCTCTGAGAGTGGATCTATCCACGCCATCATTTGTTGCTGTATGCCATGAGCATCCTATTGAGAACTGCCTGTGACATGGAGCTGGGAAGGGTGGCTGCTGCCCCAGAAAGCCATGCTGCCAATCAGTGCAAACTGGACAGGCTGAGAGTGGGTGGAGAGGGACCTGATNATTTAACTGAGGGCTGCATGCATGCGACCCTGGGCATTAGGCTGTATCAACCAGGAGCACAAATTACAGGACAGTTGGGGCTGGCTGTGGCCAGGATGGGGGGACAGGGAAGGGGATGAGGACATGGCGGAGGGCTATGGCCATGCAGGAGCCCTCTGTCCATAGCACAACCAATGTACCTGCCAGCCGTGGCCCATATCAGGCACTGAAGCAGAAGCTGGACTCCCTCCTATCTCCCTTCCTTCCTTGTGAGTTGATATTTCCAGCTCACATCCCATCCCGATGTGAGTTACTGCTATGGGTTGGAGCATCCAGCTGCAGCCCTGGGGCTTTTCCAAAGCATCCAAAGGAATTCCGGGAGCATTCTGAGGATTTTGGCCTGAACTCAATTTCTCTTCCTTGCACCGTGTGTGATGTCAAATGCTTTTTTTTTCAAAGCCCCTTTTACACTGCCAGGATGCACTGAAGGGATGCTCATTAGGACCTACCCCAATGGACCTGAATTAAGGGACGCTAATTGATATTTAACCATGGATTGTTTTAAAAAGACATATATACAAAGACATAGGACCTCCTCCTTGGAGATCTCCAGCCCTGCATAGATGCTGGGCTTGGCACCAGCTCTGGGTGAGATCCTGTGTCCCTGTGACACTCACTTGGTCCTCCAGCACTGCTTGCGTACTGTGATCCAGCTTTGCCCCAGGGCCTGATCCCTGCTCTGCAGTGCTGTGCTGCCCACCCCTCACTCAATGCCTTCAGACATGCAGCACTCAGTGACAAGTATACAGAAAAAGGGAAGTGATACCAGAGCATATACCACTTCCTAACTCCTCACCAAAACTGCTGAAAACTCATCGTTCAGAACAGGGGACTGAGGCACGATGAAAACAACATCCAGCCTGCAGCTGAGCCCTGCAGAATGAGGGGCTGCTCAGGTCCTGAATGGTGGCCAGGCCCTAAGGCCATCCCCACTCTGAGCCCCTCTGAGAGTGGATCTATCCACGCCATCATTTGTTGCTGTATGCCATGAGCATCCTATTGAGAACTGCCTGTGACATGGAGCTGGGAAGGGTGGCTGCTGCCCCAGAAAGCCATGCTGCCAATCAGTGCAAACTGGACAGGCTGAGAGTGGGTGGAGAGGGACCTGATGAGGTTCAACAAGAGCAAGTATATGCCGTAGACCTGGGGAGGAACAACCTGCACATCAGTACAGATTGGAGGCTGAAGTGCTGGAAAGGAGCACAGATTGGAGCCCAGAGAATTTCATCCGAACATGAGAAAGAACTTCAGTACTGTGAGGGTGGCAGCACCCTGGCACAGTTGCACAGAGAGGTGAAAAGTATCGTTCTCTGGAGAGATTCAAACTCACCTGATACTCTCCTGTGTGATTTGCTGTAGGGAACCTGCAGCAGTTCCTCTGTGCATTCATCTCCTTGCAATGGGTTAAAGCACAGCCTGCCATCAGTAGAGCATGGGTGTGTGCCAGACGGATGACCCAAGGAGGAGGGCTGTCACCATAACCTGGCAGATCGATTGATCAGCAGTGATTGATCCATTTATCCCGTTATCTACCTCCTGACAGGACTGTTTCTCTCTGTCGTTTGTTGTTGTTGTTCTTTTCTGCACATCTCTCTCTCCCCAGACCTATTGGTGTTCCTATACTGAGANCCACTACTGACAGTGCAAACATGGAAAACAAATCATTCCAGCACACAGGGTGCACAGAGGCTATTACACTATGAGTTGAGTTTATTAGCAGCTAATAAAGGGCTCCGTTCTTCCATTAGCCACCGTGGACTGTAAGATGCACTGATTTAACTGAGGGCTGCATGCATGCGACCCTGGGCATTAGGCTGTATCAACCAGGAGCACAAATTACAGGACAGTTGGGGCTGGCTGTGGCCAGGATGGGGGGACAGGGAAGGGGATGAGGACATGGCGGAGGGCTATGGCCATGCAGGAGCCCTCTGTCCATAGCACAACCAATGTACCTGCCAGCCGTGGCCCATATCAGGCACTGAAGCAGAAGCTGGACTCCCTCCTATCTCCCTTCCTTCCTTGTGAGTTGATATTTCCAGCTCACATCCCATCCCGATGTGAGTTACTGCTATGGGTTGGAGCATCCAGCTGCAGCCCTGGGGCTTTTCCAAAGCATCCAAAGGAATTCCGGGAGCATTCTGAGGATTTTGGCCTGAACTCAATTTCTCTTCCTTGCACCGTGTGTGATGTCAAATGCTTTTTTTTTCAAAGCCCCTTTTACACTGCCAGGATGCACTGAAGGGATGCTCATTAGGACCTACCCCAATGGACCTGAATTAAGGGACGCTAATTGATATTTAACCATGGATTGTTTTAAAAAGACATATATACAAAGACATAGGACCTCCTCCTTGGAGATCTCCAGCCCTGCATAGATGCTGGGCTTGGCACCAGCTCTGGGTGAGATCCTGTGTCCCTGTGACACTCACTTGGTCCTCCAGCACTGCTTGCGTACTGTGATCCAGCTTTGCCCCAGGGCCTGATCCCTGCTCTGCAGTGCTGTGCTGCCCACCCCTCACTCAATGCCTTCAGACATGCAGCACTCAGTGACAAGTATACAGAAAAAGGGAAGTGATACCAGAGCATATACCACTTCCTAACTCCTCACCAAAACTGCTGAAAACTCATCGTTCAGAACAGGGGACTGAGGCACGATGAAAACAACATCCAGCCTGCAGCTGAGCCCTGCAGAATGAGGGGCTGCTCAGGTCCTGAATGGTGGCCAGGCCCTAAGGCCATCCCCACTCTGAGCCCCTCTGAGAGTGGATCTATCCACGCCATCATTTGTTGCTGTATGCCATGAGCATCCTATTGAGAACTGCCTGTGACATGGAGCTGGGAAGGGTGGCTGCTGCCCCAGAAAGCCATGCTGCCAATCAGTGCAAACTGGACAGGCTGAGAGTGGGTGGAGAGGGACCTGATGAGGTTCAACAAGAGCAAGTATATGCCGTAGACCTGGGGAGGAACAACCTGCACATCAGTACAGATTGGAGGCTGAAGTGCTGGAAAGGAGCACAGATTGGAGCCCAGAGAATTTCATCCGAACATGAGAAAGAACTTCAGTACTGTGAGGGTGGCAGCACCCTGGCACAGTTGCACAGAGAGGTGAAAAGTATCGTTCTCTGGAGAGATTCAAACTCACCTGATACTCTCCTGTGTGATTTGCTGTAGGGAACCTGCAGCAGTTCCTCTGTGCATTCATCTCCTTGCAATGGGTTAAAGCACAGCCTGCCATCAGTAGAGCATGGGTGTGTGCCAGACGGATGACCCAAGGAGGAGGGCTGTCACCATAACCTGGCAGATCGATTGATCAGCAGTGATTGATCCATTTATCCCGTTATCTACCTCCTGACAGGACTGTTTCTCTCTGTCGTTTGTTGTTGTTGTTCTTTTCTGCACATCTCTCTCTCCCCAGACCTATTGGTGTTCCTATACTGAGAATTCTGGACCTGCTCAAATACGGTGGAGGAGAACAAATAAGCAGAAAAAGGGTTAAAAAAAAATAAAATTCTCAGTTCTGGGATGGCCTGAATATGTTATTTTTTCTGCTCAGTGCTGGCCATGGATCCTTCTCTCCACCCTCCCTTCTTCTCCCTTTATTTCCAAATCCTCAGCCACTTTGAACCCTTCCTGTGCCACCAGGCCACTTCCCCCAGTCTGGGAAGTTTGGCAGCAGTGTGCGCTGGGGGTGGGACACAGCACCCCGCTGCCCCACATCCAGACACAGACAGTGAGTCAGAAACAAAGAAGAAAACCCTCGTGGGCTGCGATTCGCCCTTTCTGGTGAACTTCAGACGTCATACGCACACAGCTATAGATGGAGCTCGGGAGCCCAGGCCAGCCCAGTGTGAGCCCACGAGAGCTCCGTGATGGTGGTGGCAGTGGGGGACGCAGTGGCTGCATGGCTAAGAACATATCACCCAGGCCAGCTGTAACTGGAGAGCGCCTGTGAGCCACAAAGGACAAGGGCAGAGCAGAGGGGCCCTGTTCTCTCCCTGGGAGAAGCCCCTCGGAGCCCTCCCAGCCCTTCTCCCTCCAGCTCAGCACCACGAAGAACGATGAAAAAGAATAATTCAACCAAACGGGTGAGTGGGATCGCTTCGGCTCAGGGACAGGGTGGGCTGAGGGGCTCTGGGTGCTGTGGGAAGGGGGTCTGCTGCTTTCCAGTTGTGCCTAACAAGCAAGAAAAAACCCAAACGGATCACAACAAAATGCAGGCCGGCACCCGCCACCCACAGCCTCCCCATTCCCTACATCCAACAACAGATGCAATGCGCAGCGCTTTCCTTTCTGATCGCAAGAAAAGAAACAAACCCAGCGGCTCCACTGCTGCCTTAGCCCTGTGCCATGTGCTGTGGCCACAGATCCTATCTGCACCCGTGGGGTTAATTAACCTTAAATATCTGCACCAGCATGGATGTCACCCTTGGAGTTAATTGCTGATAAAAGGCACAGAAATGCCATTTTCACCACAGCAGAAAAAAATATATATCCGTTAGGTGAAATCATCCCCTGTTTGCACATTATGCAAAGCGAAATCAGCCCCAGCAGCCGTTTTTATGTAATGCACGGGTGCTCGCCTCCTGTCCCCATGCTCCCGTTGCTGCCCCATGGCTGCAGCCCCATATCCGCGCAGAGCGGATGGAGCACAGCACAGCATACCCAAGAGGCAAGGGAAGGGGAGCAAAGGAGGGAGGGAGAGAACAGGAGTGGGGAAGTGCGAGTAACACTGTTTTCCCCCATTTTCTTCCCTTTCCCTTTGTGTTAGGGGCAACAGGATGGAAACCAGCAATCTGTGCAGCCCGAGAAGGTTGGCTGGGTGCGGAAATTCTGCGGGAAAGGCATTTTTAGGGAAATCTGGAAAAACCGTTATGTGGTATTGAAGGGAGATCAGCTTTACATCTCGGAGAAGGAGGTAGGCTCGGTGTCGTTTTCCTCTCCCTTCCCCCTTTCCTTCCTTTGCATGTGAAACGCTCTTTGAGCCCCGGGGGCCGCCTCGCACTGGGGATGGGGAAGGGACAGAGACCGCCCCCTTCCCGGGTCTTGCCATCCCCTTGTGCTCCCATGGCTTCTGTTCCCCCTCCTCAGCAAAGCGGGGAAATCCAGGCACCCCCTGGAATCGTGCCCCCACCGCTGACTGGCTGCATTTGGGGCTTCTGTGGGGTTTAACGGGATGTGACTCACGGCTGGGCCTCAGCTGTCCTCGCACAGCCTTCCCTCTTCCTTTTATCGGGATGCAACCATCAGGAAAGGACCCCCAGGCAGGAGCGCTCCTCCTTCCAGCCCTCTGTAAGAGCTGAGTTGTGCTCCAAGAGGTCACGGGGCTGCATGGAGACAGGATGGGGACACCTGGACTAAAAATGACCCGTTTGGGTTTTGGTGGGTCCCCTCCACTGGCACCGTGAGGCTGGGGGCTACTCAGAGCCATACCTGGCCCAACTTCATCCATTCGGATCTGGAGAGGTAGAATGGTCCTGAGTGTAATTTGATTTAGAGGCTAACTGAAGATCAAGTGGATCAGGGGCAGTCAGAGTGCAGGAACATTTGAAAAGCAGCTGGAAAGCTGCTGTGTGCTGTCCCAATTGGAACTGGTAGAAGGACCCAAAAGAGGCTGGGCTACATGTACTGGCAGATGTAGGGGCTGTGGGATATGGAACGGTGTCAACAGAGTGCATTGTGGTGGCTGGAGGAGGTGTGAAAGGTAGGACCATAGTGGGGGCACTGTGGTCGCTGCCCCATCCCAGGGAGCTGCCCTGTTCTGGGGGCAGCTGGGCATGCAGTAGGTGTGAATACAGGGATCAGTGACAGTGGCCATATGCTGGAAAAAGATGTTTGTGCCTGTGCCTCTTGGGAGCTGCCTCCCCAAACTCTGGGGGCTCCAAGTCCCAATGGGCCACCTGAGCACCCATGGGGTGCCAGTGCCCAACAGTTGGAGATGTTCTGGGGAGCATGCATTTCTTTCTTAATGGCGAAAAACTTGATGTGTGTGCAGCTGAAGCAGCCCCATGGCTCTGTGCTATGCATATGTGTGTGAGAGGTCATAAATAACACACAGCAGCAACTGCCTATGTCTTTATATGGAAGAATCTGTGGTGGTGTAGAAATGTGGTTGCAGAAGTAACATCTGGTTGTGTGCATGTGTGCTGAAGTGACTCCATGTGCCTGTGTGGAAGGGAGAATCCTCCCATGCTACTGCTTCCTGGGAACCCTTGTGCAACACTGCTCTGGGCACCTGGCTGAATGGGAGAACATGTGTGTATGTGCACAGACAGAGGACACACCTGTGTGTGTGTGTGTGCATGGACATGTGCATGGGTATGTATGTGCAGACAATTCTGCTGCATATGCATGAACATGCTCACACAGATACATCCAGTGTGTGTGCACAGACAAGGCACGTATCTGCTATGTGTGCATGGACAGAGGGTGCACATGTGTGTCTTCATAGACATGTTTGGTTTGTGCACAGGTGTATCAAGTGTGTACATGAACAATTCTGGTGTGTGTGCATGGACAGAGAGCACATCTCAGGTGTGCGCATGAACATGTCTGGTTTGTGCATAGACAAAGGGCATATGAATATGTCTGTATGGACTTGTGTGGTGTATGCATGTGTATGTCAGGTGTGTAGTTTGGCAGTTCTGGTTTGTGTGCAAAGACAGGTATGGCTATGTCAGGTCTGTGCATTAACAATTCTGGTGTATCTGCATGGATGTGTGTGCTGTGTGTCTGGACTAACAGCGCACGTGTCTGCATGCACACATGTGGTGTATGCACAGGCATGTCAGGTGTGCACATGGACAATTCTGCGTGTGCATGGACATGTGTGGTATGTGTGTATGGATGGTGGGCATGTATGTGCACGGATGGATAGACATGTGTGCATGTGTGCAGATAGATGGCACATTATGTGTATGCACGGACAGAGGGCACATGTCTGGGACGTGCTTGGACATCTCAGGTGTGTGTGTGGACTTGTGTGGATGTGTGTATGGACAGAGGACACACTCATGTCTGCATGGACGTGTCTAGTGTGTGCATGGACATGGCCGGTGTGTGTGCATGGGCATACCAGCTCTGACTGCCCATTGTTCTGCTTTTCCAAGACTTTTTGCTCAAAGGCAGCATGACTTTTAACAGTGAAACAGCACTCTGAATCACTTGCACAGCAGCAGGTCCCCCTGCACAGGTTCGTGTGTCCCACATCCCTCCTGCCAGTATAGCAGTGCACTGGGATTGGCAACAGAACAGGACAGAGCCCCTTTTGGTTGTTGACACATCACATTGTGCCCAGTGGAAAACACAGAGCTGCTGCCAGGCCATGTGGGTGAGCAGTGCTCTGCTCTGCTCTGAACTTGAGGGTCACAACCTGTGGGGTGTAGGGAAATGCACTGTGCAAACCCTGAGGAAATGTGAGGAAAAATCTTTGACAGAAGCAGATGGAATCCTGTCTGCAGCGTGAGCATGGAGGTGGCTCTCTTCTCTGCTCCAGCAAAAGATCAAAGTCCTCTGTGATAAATTATTTTTGCTCCATCAAAGCCCTTGGAATGTGGTGGATGTGGTAGATGAAGTTCCTGTATTTAACCTCAGTGCTCCCTGTCAGCTCCTCTTGGGCTCATGACATGTAGAGAGTAGGGAAAGCAAGCAGTGAATGTCAGGTTCCCCATAGGAGCTCAGAAGGGACAGATGACAGGTCCCATGGGCAGGCTGAGTCCTGTAGTCCAGATCACAGTGCAAATCCTGTTGCACCTGCATGGTACCTGCTGGGCATCCCCCTGCTTTTCCATTTGGGACCTATGCTTGGCTCCGGTTGTTCATTTTGGTTGGAAAAAGATGGAAAGTGAATCTGTCTCCTTGGTGGAAAGCAAATCTGAATGGAGAGGAAATGCTTTTTGTTGTCTGATAGTCCTGGAGAATGCAGGCAGGGCTTGGGGATGTACTCTCACATAGGACATCAGCGTAATCCGCCCCAGCACAACCCTTCCCTTTCCCATACAGGCACTAGAATGGGGTTGTGGGACCATGTTCCTGTCTAGAGGTTTGTGCCCCATTATAGGCCAAACTCGTTGAACTTCTGCAAAAAAACTCTTCATTATTCAGCATTTGGTCACCAGACAAAAAAAAAAAAAGCACTCGGGGCAGCAGTGAGGGGGATGAGTGTCACTCCAACAAACTGCTCTCTGCTGAGCAAAGCCTCCTAGGTGTCATTTTTGCATTCTTTCTCTTGTGCTCTCCTCCATGCTGTCTCCTTGCCCCCTGCACATTTCTGGTGGTGGTTGTGATGCTCCAGGCCCAGCACTGGTATTGCTGGGCTGACACACACAGCTGGGCTCCCACCACTTCCTGCCAGGAAGCCCAGTGCTGTAAGGACAGCATAAGCAGTGCTGTGAAAATGAGATATAAATGAGGAAATGCTTCTTGGGGCTTCCTTAAGCCTTGGCTTATTTGCTACCAACAGCAACACTTCAATTGCCACAAAAGCACATGAAAATTAGTCTGTTCTGCTCCCCATGCAGTGCTGTACCAGTGAGCAAGGCTCTGCATACCTGGAAGGGCTGTGCATGCGTGTGTGTTTGCATGTAAGTATGTGCATGTGCATGTGTGTATTTGTGTGTGTGTGCATGTTCATATGTCTATGTATGCATGTGTGTGCATGTGTATTTATTTGTGTGCATCTTTGTACGTGCGTATGTGCATGTGTGTTTGTGTGCACATGGCCTGTCGTTGCTCTGTAGGTGGTTCAGGTTGGATATTAGGAAGAATTTATTTGTTGGAAGCGCTGTGAGGCAGTGGGAGTGCTGCCCCCACCCCTGGAGGAACTGAAGAAACGTGGATGTGGTGCTTATGGACATGGATTGGCAGTGCTGGGTTACTGGCTGGACTTAGTGATCTTAGAACTCTTTTCCAACCTTAACGATAATATGAATCTATCTGTGAGTTCACAGCAGCACCTGGGGCTCCCGTGCATGGTCTGTATGTACAAGGCATCCTGCTAAGCTCCTGCCCATGGGGAGGCAGCACAGCATGACATGCAGCAAGTGGGAACACTCAACCATCTCCACATACATGGTTTCTATCATTTTAGCTACACTGCATGGAAATGTCTGTCCCTTGCTGTGGGGTGGAACTTCTGGGAAAGTGAAACTTGGTCCCAGCTGGAGGGGAGTGGGCTGCCTGCTGCTGGCCCCAACACTGCTGTGCACTGCTGCTTGCTTTGGTCTCTGGTTATGCCTGGAGCCACATGGTCACCTTTTGGATGTCTGATGGACACGCGACACTCAGTGTCTTGTGATTTTCTGCAGCCTTCTGTGTGGGTTCTGAACACCACGTTTCAGCAGGGCACTGCTCTGATAAGTCTTCCAAACAAACCCAAAAGGAAGACAAACTCCTCAGCATTCAGAGCTGGAGAACTGTTAATTGCCAGTAGAGTCACCCAGGGGCTATGTTAATTAATTCAAGCCAAACTTTGGGGCTGAAGGGCAGATGTCACATCTAAGCATAGAGTCATAGAATTGTTTGTTGGAAAGAAAACCTTGAAGGTCATCTCACCCAACTCCCCTGAAATGAATGTGTGCCCCAACCCCAAAACAGTAGTGAGAGGCTGAGCCTGCCCCTAATTACAGCCCAACACCTTCCCTGTAGTGCACATGAATGTGGTTTGTGCACAGTCCTCTGAGGTTTTAACAGCTCTATGCATACATAGATTGGATGGAGAGATGCTCTGCACCTCGTGCAGGACTGGGGACAGCAGGAAGTGTTCGGTGCTTGTCCTGCAGAATGGGTGCTCCTAGGGACGAGGCACTGGGCTCCCTGCAGTCACAGCATGGGGTGAGTGTATGAGATAGGAAGGCTAGGGAGTCCCACTGACCTACATCAGTGAACTTCTGGAGCAAGGACTGCCTACAGCCAGGCTCAGGGGATCGGCTTCTCCTACCCCACAGATGGGCAGGGCTAAATTCATCCCAGATTCTTGGAAAGAGGTGGATTGCAGGATGGCACCATAGCAAGAGGAAAGCTGATTAGAGATACCCAAGGAGGAAACACAGATGTACATGGTGTGCCATTCATAAAAGCTTATACATAGATTTTTGCTTTGAGCAACAGTCAGCATTTGCTTCTGGGCTTTGGGGCTGCACCCAGTGCTTGGGGACAGCTTGGGGACCATTGGGACCACAGACACTGAGCATGGCCAGATGGCTCATCTCAGTTGGTTACAGCATTTTTGCCAGCCTTATTGTTTACACTGATTGAAAAATCATATGAGATTCCTTCCATGTCCCCCAAACTAGGGGTGAAATATATAGAAAAAGGGATGGAGTCCCTCCGAGGAATCACCCTCCCCCCAAAACCAGCTGTCAAGCTCTAGCAATACCAGTGGGCTAAAAATAGGAAGTGCTAATCTCTGTCCCTCCAATGTTTGGAGTGCTGTCCCAGAAAAGCAATGAGTGATGGTGGAACTGCCTCATGCACTGAGCAGGTGGAGGTACTCCCTGCAGGCAGCTCCTGCCCTTGTTGCCAGCACCCGTCTTGCCCTCTGTGGGAGTGCATAGGCACAGGAGAAGCCCAACCTGCCCTTTGGAGGCAGTAGAGGTGGTCTGGTGACTTGCTGGGGATCCAAAAAGGAATTCTGTAAAACATCAGGAACCAACCTTGGGACAGCAGTTTTCATTATCCTTCTAAATACAACTCTTTCATTCTCAGAAAGACAAAACTATCGCATGGTAAAGCTCTATTTCTCCCCCAAACCCAAGCAAAGCACCAATGAATAGTGCTGTCTATGCCCTGGATGAACAACTCTTGTGTGTCTCAGCACTTGCTCTGGGTGTGCACGCAGGCACCCACACCATTTGCACCTGTGCCAGCCGATGCTCACACAGCTCTCATTTCTTGTTTTTTTGCAGGTAAAAGATGAAAAAAATGTGCAGGAAACATTTGACCTGAGTGATTATGAGAAGTGTGAAGAGCTCAGGAAGTCCAAAAGCAGAAGCAAAAAGAACCACAGCAAATTTACCCTAGCTCACTCCAGGCAGCCTGGAAATATGGTAGGCAAGAACATAGAAAGTCATCAGCCCCAGCTTGATGCAGGTTCTGAGGGTGACACCAAGAAGCGCAAGCTGCACAGAAGTGCAGTGTGAGCTCCTAACTTAATACACCCCAGTCCTCACCTTGGGACTGGTAGCAGTAGTGAGTGCTGCAGGGAGGAGCGGGGAACCCTGCTACTATAGGGCTGCTGTGCCTAGCAACCGTGGTGGAGCACACAGCTCTGGGTCCGAACACTGACTCTGGGGAAGCAGAGATCAGGACATCTGCCACGAGCAAGGATGGAGCTGTTTGCATCTGACAGCTGCTGCTCAGCTGACTGCACTCCTTTATTCCCAGGGGGGGCAAGGAAGGAAGGGGCACTGATGCTGCATGCCTGGATTTTGGTGAAGAGCTGCAGGGAATTTTTTCCAAGAGCACTGGAAAGCAAAATGTGCCCAAATGGGGCAAGCTGTCAGGATGCAGGAGACCCAGTGGTCTCAGCTCCTCACAGACAGAGGCAGTCTCCATCCCACACTGTCTCTGGCACAGATGCGCCCACTCACAGCCATACACATGCTCTGGGTTTGCACTCCTCGTGCTGGCTATTCCAGCTCAGCTGTTGCCCACCTCACACTTTACTAAAGATTGTATAACAGTGTAGAAAGAAAGAAGGGAAAAATGGAAAGTGGCTGCACTGTCCTCAAACACCTTCAGCAATGGACACAATCAAACCAAAGGGTTGGAAGCCAAAAATCATTTTTGCTGAGTATCTAGCTTATAAAATGAAGGATGTGGATCCCCTGTAGAAGTCATATTTTCAAAAGTGCTCAGCCCTCAGCATGCACCTCAAATTGGAAGTCGCAGCAGATAGGCTCAGTGGCACAGAGCAGCAGAGGCACGGGGAGGCTGCATCATCCTGGGTGAGGGGCAGTGTTTGCACCGTGTGAGCACTGACCTGCGTTCCCTCTTTTGTAGGCACCAAATCTCATCTTCCTGGCCGTGAGTCCAGAAGAGAAAGAGTCCTGGATT
This sequence comes from Odontophorus gujanensis, assembly GCA_013399175.1. NCBI lineage: Eukaryota > Metazoa > Chordata > Aves > Galliformes > Odontophoridae > Odontophorus > Odontophorus gujanensis. Next base: position 24,305 of record VXAB01002417.1, on the reverse strand, counting down.
AATGCCCTCAACTCCGCCATCACTCATGCTAAGAACCGCATCTTAGATGAGGTGAGCAGGGCACTGGGCCCAGCCTTTAATCTTGGATGAAGCTTTCAGATTGCTGCAGCCCCAAACCCCTTTAGGGTGGGCTCTTTGGACCTCTGAGCCAATTTGATCCCTCAGACCTGAATTAATGTACAGCCCTGATTGTGAACTGCTGGCATATCTAATGCTGCCTTGCAGGGATGTGGCGCCATGCTGGGTGCAGAGTGAGCCTCCTGGGTCAACATACTAAAATCTCCACCTTCCCAGGGCTTTGGGGGGGGTTTCCTTGGAGCTCAGCATGTTGTGCGATCAAGTTTGCCAAGAAGCTTTAAGCCACGGAACTGAATTAAGGAATTAGCTGAAAACATATTGGTGCTATCTTCAGCCTAATGGCATGGCACCATCTGTCACCTCACCCTAGTCCATCCTCATCCCTCCCAGCCCTCCTTTCTGCTGTCAGAGCTGCGGTTTGGAAGCGTTGTACCATCTCAGTGCTGTCTTGCATTCATGTATCACACCAACTACTTTAGATCTCAGATCCATCTCCAGCACGCTCATCTTGCTGCAATACAGGCAGCCCAGTGCTCTTGGTTCTTGTGGACAGCAACACAAATTCCTGCAGAGAGGGAAAACTGAGGGCATGGCAGATGGAGATTTACAGCAGAAAGCAGCACAGCAAAGCTGTGAGATGGATTGCTTGGAGGAGAAGTAGGAGAATAAAATGTTTACAAATAGATCCAACAGATAATAATCAGGAATGACTCCAGCAGATTCAAAGGGATGGAGCAGGGAGCTCTGACAATAGTTTGAGTCCCCACACCCCAGTGCAGGTCTTCTTTCAGGGGATCACACCCTATGCATCCCATAAACCCCAAAACCACTGTATGAAACACTAGCAAATTGCAAACTAAGTCTGAGCATGGGGTGTGCTCTTTGCAAACCAGAATTCTGCCCAGCAGCCTTCAGGGCATGAGCCTGGCTTATAGGGAAGTGGAGAAGCTCTTCCTATGGCCAGGTCACAGGAAAAGGGAGACCTGGGTGGATAAAGTCACACTTCTGTCACCCCTTCAGGTCACTGTTGAAGAGGACAGCTACCTTGCCCACCCAACGCGGGACAGAGCAAAAATTCAGCACTCCAGACGCCCTCCAACACGGGGACACCTGATGGCTGTGGTATGTATAACAAACTCTAGGCATCTGTTTGGGTAAAATTTCCTTTATCTGCTTCATGTGTCTGTAGATCAGGATGATCCAGTGCTTGAGCTCTGGCCATGCCCTAAGAATTAGGGTTTTCCTGGGTCATCAGACCTAGACCTTTGTTCTTGTATTGTGCAAAATGACAGCATGACGTAGCTGACACCCACTTTCCTGATGCTGAAAATGAAATTCTCCTCCAACGTCCTGATGCAGAATGGCCTTACAGCTGGGAATTTGGTACAGCTCATAAGATCACAGAATGGTTAAGGTGAAAGGGACCTTAAAGATCATGGAACCATGGAATCACAACATGATTGGGTTGGAACAGACCTTAAAGACTGTAGAACCACAGAATCACAGCACCATTGAGTTGGAAGGAGCCATATAGCCCCTCATCTGCATCAAACCCAGCCTATCTGCAGCTCAGCTACACTTTATTTTATTCCTGGTCCAGATTTCCACCCAGGTGACACACTTATTAGGCATGAACCTGCTCCTAATGCAGCTTTTTGCCTCTCCAGGCATCTACCTCAACCTCTGATGGCATGCTGACTCTTGACCTGATCCAGGAGGAGGATGCCTCACCAGAGGAGCACAGCACCTGCGAGAAGAGCTTTCGTGTGGACCTGGACAAGTCAGTGGCACAGTTGGCAGCTGGCCGGCACCGCTCAGATTCAGTGAATGTCAAACCCCCAGAGAAAGGCCGTACCAGCAGCCTGCCACGATGTGAGGTCACCTCGTGGGACAAACCCACACAGCGCAAAGACTCCTTGGACAAAGGAACCATGTACACCCCACAGGTTCCCAAGAAGCTGTCGCACTCAGAAAAGAATAAATGTGCCTCCATGGAGGAAATCCTGTCACAGCGGGACTCAGCGCACCATGCGATGCTGAGAAGGGGCCTCGAGGCTCATTGCACCACAGTGGAGCCAGAGCAGCTGTCCCGGCTGCAAGAACTGGTTGCACTGAAACTGGAAAAAACTCAGGAACTGCTGACAGAGGTGAAGGGCTATGGAGAAGGCAAGAGGAAAGACTGTACCACCAGCACCACCACCACCTCCTCCTCCTCTCGGTTGGACTGTGAGCGGATCCTGCAGGAATCAGAGAGGCTTCTTGATGAGGCCTCCTCCACTTGGAGCCAGGCCCGGCGTGTGCTGCAGGAGGTCCGTGAGCTGCGGGACCTGTACCGGCAGATTGAGCTGCAGCAGGTGGACTGCAACCCCAAACAGAGCTCACAGTACAGGAAGAGCATGATGTGAAGGCAAGCCTGGGGACAGGGGAGCAGGAGGGCGGTGCTTGGGCATTTTTATTATAACTATTTACAGTGTTCAAAAGGGTGAAAAGGTGCCTGTTCTCATCCAGATTTGCTTCTCAGAGCTTGAAACCTTCCTTCCTTTCATTGCCCTCTATGTACTTCTAAACCCACTGCAGTTCACACCTCCTTTTTTACACATGCCCTTTGCACCACAGCCCCAGAAAGCACCATGTCCTCCCAATGTCCAGCATGCCCCAAGCAGCCGCGCACCACACTGGGGACAGCACGAGTCCTGGCTTTGCAGCTCTACATCTGAGCTGTCCCCTGCATCATAGCTCCTTTACCGGGAGTGTTGTCTTGCTCTTGGAAATAAACTAAAAATACAAACAATACAGGTTTCCATACCAGTAGTGCTTGCAAGTCCCCACAATCAAGGAATTGCCTCAGAGATGTTTGGGAGCTTGGGCTGACCTCAGGTTTCTGCAGTGGCTCTTGGGGAGTGCTTCCAGCAGGAGAGCAGCAGGGATTCAACCCCAGCCCCAGTCTGCACCACCAAACCCAACCTGGCAGCTCTATGTCTTCCATTCTGTGCAAATAGAGGGTGAAAGTCTTGAACCTATCTGTTCAGCAGGATTGTTTTCAGGCTTTTTTTCTATTTGCATTTCTTTTTTTTATTTTTTTTTGTAATTTTTTTTTTCCCCTTTGGGGAAATGGAAAACTAAGAGTTGCCTATAGGCAGCAGCTGGATGTTGAGACATCTCACATGGTTTCAAGTACACCAGTGTGGTATCATCCAATTGTTACTTTTTTTTTTTTTTTTAAGAAACATAATTCCCTTGCCTAAGTTGCAAATAATACATGACAATATTAAAACCAACAGAGTTAATTCCTGGTCACAGGTGATGGTCTCTGTTTAATTTGAATGGTGGCTGTCCTGTTGGGTCAACTAGCCAGCACCATGCTACAAGGAACACAGTTCTGTTTCCTTTCAATTAGCCCCTTCCCCCTGACTTTCCTGTTAGAATTACCCATAAATGTGCTGCTGTTGGCTCCAGGTTGCTGAAGACCTCATTAAGTGCAAAATTCCAGCCTGCCTCTTTCGCCACTCCTGGCTTCAGTGCAGCTTTTTGCCACTTTAAGGGACAGTGATGAAGGGGCAGCACTGATTTGTTCAAGCTCTGTTGCAGAGCTGCTACAGCACAGGAGAACATATTTCACCTTCCCAGCACCTCTTTTATTTTTTTCCTTTTCTATCTGTCTGGGTGCATCTGAGGGATAAAAGAGATTAAGAGAGAATGTACATGAGCCACCCTGATAAAACCCTTCCCAGTCAGCTCTTTGATCAAGAGAACAAGAAAAATATGCAAATTTCAGGTGTGACAGCATTAAAATTAGCCAAGTTTTCAAAATAGTCTGAAAACCTGGAGGTCTGAATTGTGCTCTGTTGGAATGTGATTGGACCACAGGTGTTAGGCACCAGGCTGACATCACTGTGTGAGCATGGAAACACACCCAGTTCTGAATGCACGGGGTCAGTGAACACTCCCAAATGGTTCTTAAAAGGGGAGAATAAAACCTGGCTGGTAAACAGGGTCAGAGCAGGGATTGGCTATTGGGTAGTCATCAAAGCAGATTCTTTTTCTAAGTAACCAAGGGCTCCTTTCTTTCTTTGTTTCCTCAAACAGATTTTGGGACTGAATCCCATGTGACAAGACCTGGGGTCTGGGCACAGCACTGTTATCCTTAGGGTCCTGCTCTGGGACAAGGCATTAGGCAGCAAGGCAGGAACAAGGCAGGGTCCTGATTCTTTGAAGCAGCCTGTGCAAGCAATAAGGAGCTTCAGAGGAGACAATGGGGCTGACTTAGGATGTTAGGAAAATGTTGTTTACAACAGAGAAGGTTTTCCTGCCTAAATACTGTCCCAGCTTAACAAGCATAGTACATGAACACAACTTGATTTAGGGTGAGTTTCCTTGTATGCAACATGAAGTTTCATCTGCATATTTGATTCTCCCTCTCTTTCATCACTGTTGAGCAGGGTCTTAGAAGAGTTCAGAATTTCCAAAGCTGACTGGGAACTGACTTTAATATGTTACTGAGAGAGAGCATCTTTTCTGCAGGGCAGAACATACTGGGAGGGAAAAAAATCTGTGGTCTTTACAACAATACTTATAATGTTTTCCATAAATTAACAACCTCTGACTGTAAATACTATGCAAACAGAAGGGATAGAAAGATAACTAGACAATATGAAAGGTTCCTTCCTAACCATGCCATTGTATGATTATGTGATCTCCTACCCCTTCTCCTGAATGTACTGCCATTATGCCCCTCTTTTTATATTTTTATTTTAAAAATTATTTTAAATTTTGCAGAGTTCTCCCCCATCCATCCAACATCAGGAATTAGAGACAAAAAGCCAATTATGAGCAAGAATAGCAGGTGTATAGAAAACCATGATGTCAGTCATCAGGTGCCACTGCACAAACTCAGCAAATGGGGCTGGAGTCTCCCAGGGTGGCCAGAAGTCAGCCCTGTTCCATTCTCTGTTCTGCCATGGAAAAGGCAGAGGAGTTGAACACAACAGTTTGGGACCTCACTTTCTTACTGAGTTACATTGGAAAGGATTGGATAGAAATTCTGCTACTGCTGCCTTTTTTTTTTTTTTTGTTTGTAATAAACTTCCGCAAAGGATTCCATCAGAGCTTTGGAGTTGGAAGGTACAGGAGGTCACTTGGGCACAGCACCTCTGAGCCCAACCCAGCAGATCTGTGAGAAGGTGGAGCCCTGCATGCCAGGAACCTCTCCATCATCTCCAGAACACAAAGCCTGGTATCTTCCAACTCCCTGGCAGCACTTCTTTTTTCATAGATGGCATCAGGCAGCAGTTTTTTAGGAAGACAATATTTTACCATATGAATGAGAACACAACTAGTGTTTCCCTATACTTTGTCCCAAGACAGCAGATGAGTGGCAGAGCTTACCTGGAAGCCAAGAGCTTTTGCATTTGCTTTCACCCCTGTGGTGGCCACATCTTCCTGCAATGCTATATTATGCATTTGGGGGAATTGGGGGGGGGAAAAATTGCAAGAGAACAAGTCAGAAAAATCCTCATTTCTCTACTGGTGTGGAGCAGCATTGGGATCTCAAAGGAACTTTTGGAAAAATGCAAGAAAACTACCTGTATACTCCTCCTCACACTGCCACCACATCTACTGCCATTACCTTTGCATCTCAGCAGCTGCTGGACTCCAGAGCTATTTAAAGATTTTATTTAAAGACTTTTGCCAAATCTCCTTCCTCAAATCTGCATTTCCTTCTTTCTGCACAGCTGCATTGTAATGAGAAAACTGCCTTTGATCCAGCTGTGGAACATCTGTTAACCAGCTTGCACCTACTTACTGTCTTTTGCAATAGGAAGCAATTTTCCTTGATTCTGTTATAGGGAAATATTTCCCAATTCCCCTCTTCCATCTCTCTTGACCTTCCAAAAAGGCAGAAAGCCCCCCTTAGAGAAATCTTCCTCCCAGTCTGTATTTCTTGGGATTTCCTCTCACCTTTGCATCCAGGTCCTGATTGCAGAAGACCTCCTCTTCCCAGACCACCCACAAGCATAGCATTCCTTTTGGCCTAGCCAGAGGGCAGTGCCCAGGCTTCCTGCCCTAAATAAACAGAGGTTTCAGAGGGCTGGGAGCTGTTTGCATCCAAACTGCAAGAACCCACAGCAAACCAAAGTCATGGGGGAAGAACCAAGCAGGGATTTTGCAAAGCTGCCTCTCACTGCAGCTCACCCCATAACCAACTCCCAGCTTTCTGGCAAAGCAAGGGATCTCAGGGACTCAAGAGTTTTATTTACTTGCTAGAAGGTTGGTTTGGTCTGAAAGCACTGCAGACATTTGAAGGATACTATGACACTTGCTGAATTCCTTGGTGTTCTGTAGCAGGGCTACCCTTCATGTCTACCTTGCTGCATGAGAAGGGAACATTCTCCTCTTCCACTTTTCTGCATCCAATACTCAAAAGGATCAAACACTGTGCAAACAAGAACAACAAATGGAAATCTAGCCCTTGCCATAATGAATCGTCATGACTAACGAATCATATGGGTTCTTTCTCTATAGTCAGAGCAAAATACATTTCCAAAATAATCCAGAATGGACTTTAAGGAATTGAGTCCCTATATTCCCCAAGAATATATCAGTGGTTTAGGAATGAAAATGCCATTGGTGCAGGGTGATCAAGACAGGATTAATTTTGCCTGCCATTAGTAATTTCCCTGCCCAGAACTGGTATCTCCCTAGACCTAAACTATTTCAGATGCTTAGCAGGGGATGAATGAATCACCTTCTGGAGGTAATTATTTATTCCCTTTAACTGTATGCAAACCCAGACAGAGAAAGCTGAAGGAGCCAATTCCCACCTGTAAGCAAAATGGTATGTCACGTCTCCAACTCCACGGAAAGCCTTGGTTTCCACATGTATTGTACAGAGGGGCTTTGAAGGTGCTATTTTTTGCTGCAACTGTGCAATGGAATATTTACAAACATAGATTTTGTTGTTGTTTGATCTATTCTTTTCTTTTTTGAATTGTATTTCAGTTTCTCCTTTCCTCTTCTTGAAAAGGGGATTTGGGAGGGGGAGCAGAATGGGTTATTGCTTTCAGAAAAAAACTGCACTGATTTTTATGTAAAAGGAACCTTCCATGTGTACAGACTCTGGGACAATATTCCAGTCTGCTGCAGTTATGTTTACTTTGATTGATTTTAAGGCTGTGATGAAAATAATTTTTTAAATTAAAAGAAAATTTAAAAAAGTGAGAGGTCTTAATTAATGGATTTTGCATAACTAGACTTAAGTGATGTTTCCAGGACTAATATCAAGCACCTCTTCATGCTGATGAATGGCATGTATTAAATAGAGGAAGATGGCGTGAAGCTGCTGGAGTGATCCAGAGGAGGCTGTGGCTCCAGGAACATGCAGTACATTGCCACCAGGTGCATCTCTAATCACATGAGCTCAAGGCACAGACATTACATAGCTCCCTCCTATGTGTCCTTTAAATATACAGTAACACTCTGCAGAATGAAAAGGTGATGTTTTGTTGCGTTTACTGCTTGCAGATCCCAGTATCTGCTCTCACACTGAGAACAACTTTTATGTCCCAGAGGCATCCAGAACTACTCAGAGCCCTCCACGTGCCCAGGCACTCAGATAATTCCTGCAGCAGACTTGGACTTGATGAAGTCTAGGGGCCTTTTTCCTTCCCTTCCTATATCTGGGGTTTGAATCCAAACTTCATGCCTTAGCTTAATTCTGGAAAAGTGTAGGGTAAATAACCCCCAAGAATAGCATTCAATGGAAATAGTGTGGAAGATGGCATATTTAAGTAGGTTTATATACAGAAAGAATAGCAAAAAGAGAGTGGCTCACCTTTATGATGAGAGCAGCTTGCCTTTAACTCCACATGGGAGTGATCTCCGAGAAGAGATCCTTCCCTGATGGTGGTCAGTCCTTAAATGGGGTTTGGGAGAGGTGGAGCCAGGCTCCACCCCTTCCAATCACACAGGTATACCACCTTCACCTGTGCCCCCTGTGGCTGACTCGGTGCTCGCCTCAGGTGACCAATCAGTGGTTCAGGCCGTGATTCAACAGTTCCCATACAGAAAGAATACTACTCTTCACCAGTGTCAATAAAATCACTCTAGCGCTAGCTGTTGATAACAAAAGCTAGTATGTGTCCTTTGTGACCTCCCCAGCAGTATGTGGTGATATGTAGGAAGCAAGTGCTCAGGCTGTTTTTACAGTAGGTGACCCATGCTGAGATGGGAGAAACTAGTTGGAAAAACACATTTTTAATACACCAAAATGCATTAAACCCTTCCTCGATTTCCACTCTTAAAGCCTATTTCTTCATTTGCATTTCAGCAATATCACCTGTGTGTGTGCATGCCAGGTCTCACAGATTGGTTTACAGAAAAAAAAAAAAAAGA
>VXAB01002417.1:0-15806 GCA_013399175.1 Odontophorus gujanensis | reverse complement strand
AAAAAAAAAAAAATGAGATGGAGGACAAAAACCTAAAACAACTGTAGGAATTGGCCTATAGGATTCCAGCCCCTAGTGATGGATTTGCAAACCCTCCTCCCAAATTATAAATCTCAGTCTCATTTTATTAACACTGCTGTGGATCTACAAATTCTATTAGAGATTTACAAATCACACCCGTCTACACTAAATGAAAAGTCTTGATTTATAAACCCACATATTCTGCTTAGGAATCAAGGCGAGATCATGACAAATCACCTGCTTTCCAAACTCAGTTCTGTATTTTTTATCTCAGACTGCACTGCCACAAAGCAGAGTCTGATGAAAAGGAAGCTCTCCACAGGGAATTTTTCTCCCCAGTGACATCCAGATACTGGACAAATATTTGCTAGACAGACTTATCTGTACATGGAGAACATCTCTTCTTCACTCCCAGTTCCCCATTGTGTCTTTTCCCATTCCAGACCTTCATGAACCTCATCCAAGAGGTCAGCCCCAGTGTGGTTCTGGGGCAGGAGCAGAAGCCACAGGTTAGATTTTTGTAGCATACACAATCTGCTGGGCACAACCATAAAATGACTTTGCCACTCAATTGCCTGCTATATGAAGGCTACCTGGCACTTTGTGATGAATAAACCTTAAAAAGAGCTCTGTTAAATAAGCTCTAAGAAAATTAAACATTGTTCCAAGATAGCTGAGATGTCTGAAAAGCAGGCTGAGCACATCTCCTTGTGTTCTCTGTATTGAGATAGCCTGGGAAGACCTGGAGAAAGAAATTCCATCTGTCCAGGTAGATCTCATACACAAAATCTGAGGCTGTAACCAGAAAAACCACCACCCCTTGTCTCTGTTTCAAGGGAAGCTGCAGGCTCCATGGGCTGAGGAGCCTCCGGCAGAGCTGTGAGAGCCAACAGTTAGTTCTGCCTGCTGAAGGCTTGCCTCCTGGGACACCTCAGCCATAAGGCTCCAGGAGATTGAAGATTTAAGAAAAACACACACTCAAAAATCCAACACAACCCAACAGCCCAGCACAACCTTAAAATACAGCAAAATACAACACCTCAAACTGGATGCTGTGAGCACTCTCCTCCTCACCACCCACTCTCCTCACTTGCCATGTCCCTTGCCACACTCTTGCCATGCCTCTCCCCAGCTGCTGCCTCCCCCAGAGGGAATCCCTGGTGCACTCCAGCTGCGCCAAGCCAAAGGCCATTATACATGAATCCTCCAGTATTAGAATCCTGATGAACACATGGACAAAACACCTATTTCCAATATTTTTTTTTCCAACAGAAAACCACCGAAGGGTTTCTAGGAGGTACTGGTGAAGGAAGCTCCAGAAGTTATTTTTTCTCTAATGAGGCAAATGCCAGAATAGATGAAACCTGAAGATCTCTTTCTGGAGACCTGTGGAAGGTGGAAATCTGTGATAGTATAATACAATTTAATGAGACATTCAGAATTCACTGGGAATAAAGTCAGTGACATTTGGATATTGCATTTTGTTATCGAACAGACCAGTGTGCACTCCCACTGAACTCACTTAGCATAATGCTCCAATTTTCCTTAAATTTCTTGAAAATCTTAGGCTGCTTGGTAAACTACAGTGTTACTGAGAAGATAGCTTTGAGTTCTGCAAATCTGCTTTGAGCAACATTGCTTCATAGGAAAACTGATGTGAGCAATAAAGAAAGGTATTTGTTTGCATCATTCATGTCTTTCTGCTTTGTTATTGATAGGACTCTTACTAAAAGAAAGCTCCATGCTTCCACCTGTAGACAGTTCCTCCTTGGAGTGCTGGAGTACTGAAATCCTCTCCCAAGTCTCAGGAGATGGGGAAAAAAGTAGGAAATATTTTGACCTACATTCACAAGAAAAATTATTGAGTTTGAATGTTCCAACCCATTTTTCAAATTAAAATTTAGGAAGATCAGATTCACTTCCATAAAAATGATTAAAATAATAACAATAAAATAATAAAAGGGAAAAAACACATTTTATCTTTGGGACCTGTGTGAGCAGGAACACAACCACAGGCCATTAAGAAATACATACAGAGAAGGACTTATTGAAAACTGCTCACCTGTATGCACGTAGAGCCAGAGAACCAGCAGCTGTGGAATCGAGTTTTGGGATTACACCCAAAATCAATCAGCATCCCTGGGATTAACAGGGACAAGAAAGTTTCATGTCATGGCTGTTGTAAACAATTTTACCTTCTTGCTGCAATCTGTTACTAATGAACTGGAAACAGCGCATCATCACCATGTGATTCTGGCACACCAATCTTGATTCTTTCTGAATTCTGAAGAGAAGTGTTTATTAAACATTTCTGGGTTTTTCTGCGTAATAATGAACACCATTAGTGTCTCCACCTAGTAGAAGTCTCAGACTACGATTAGGATTTCTTTTCTCTAAATGTAGCTTCAAGAATATGTTATTTTGTCCTTAATCAGACAGCCAGAAATTTCTGTTTTGCCTTTTGTCCTGCTATTTTGTGCCCTTCATAAAATTAATCTGTTAATTGCTCTCGATTCCCTCCATTTCCTTATTCTTTTTTGTCACGTGTTGCTTTTTTGTTCTAATTGCAGGCTTTGCCACTGCATCTGTGACAGATGGACTCTTTTGAGAAAGGAATTACAGCTGTTTGGTGGCTCAACCTTAATTTGTGTCTTCCCACATGAGATCACTTTTGCCTCCCAGTTTCCTTCACTTTTGGGAAGGCACTCCTAAAATTGTTGAGATATTCTATGACTCCACATTGTCATATTTCCCCCCAAATCCTCCAGAGCAGACTCTCTACCCTTTCCCTTCCAGCATCTTTTTTTTTCTCTCTTATTTCCTAGGATTCTATGAGAATCCCGGTTTTATGAACCTCCTTCCTAAAATCAGAAAACAAATTGGTTCCACTCTTCTCATGAAATGGCATATATACATGTATATATTCCTAAGGGATTCAGGAAAGGGAGGCACTGAAATACCCAATGGAAACTGCAGAAGGAGGTGGATTGGTGAGCTAAGAACCTTACCTCCAGCCTTCACATGCTTGTTTTCAGGAACCAGAGTGCATGGAGCAAATTACGCAGCGAGTACTCAGCACGAAGCAGTCAGAACTGAAGAAATGCTTCTGGTCCACTGGGGTGAAAGCAAGCTCCAGGAGAGCTGTTTTTTTTTAATTTTTGAAACAACTCTTTCCGAAATCCCCCGTCAGAGAAAAATAGAAGAGTTTTGTGGGTTTTATTTTTTGTGGATTTTATTTTTCTATTTTTTATTTCTTTTCATCTTTATAAATTCCATGAATGTTTGGGAAAGTTCAGACAAGCTGGAGTTCAAAGTGCCGGAGATCAGATCACCATGACACCAGTGCCTTGGGAGTTATGAATATAAATGGGTATTGCTCTTTCCAAAAAGAGCCACATAGTTCTGGAAATCCTTCCCTGCAGGCCAATAGAAAGAGTCAATTCAGAGCTGTGTGGTTTGAATTAAAGAGTTCATACACTCATGATGGGCAGACTGAGGGCATTGTTCAGAGCTTTAAGAACTGGAGACTTTACAGTGTGGTACTGAACAATCTGCAAAGGACTGGAATTAATTGGAACTACTCAGCAGAGATGTTGACAGAATTATTTAAAGGACTAACAACAGATGGACTTAGTCATAGCGAACACGTAGCATAGCTATCTAAAGAGCAAAAATACAAATGTGCTAGAAGGGAATTAGCATTCTGAAGGATGCCTTTGACTGTTGGGTGGCTGGATGTTTCTTTCCATCTAAGGAGATCCTAAGGAGTGTTATCTTCAACGTTTCTTCTCTAAAATCTATTCTCTCTCTGCATGCCAATATCAGCAGACTAAGAGAACCAGAATGGGTCTGGATTTAAGTTGACTGTTAGGAAAAAAATTCTCCAAAAGAGTTGTGATGACTTGGAGTAGGCAGATGAAGGAGGTGACTGTCCCTGGAGGTGTTCAAGAACAGTGGCACTTGGGACATGGTTTAGTGGACATTGTTGATGGGCTGATGGTTGGACAAGATTACCTTAGCAGCCTCTTCAACATTAATGACTCTGTGATTCGTTGGGAGAAAACCAGTGTGATGGCAATAATTGGTGCTGTGAGTAGCAGCCATGGAACAGACTTGCCTCTGTAGCCCTCAAGGGGTGATACAGATATAGTGGGAGCTCATCATTTTAACTAGGATTTAACCAAGGCTATCAAAATAAGATTTCTTTTTAAAAATATTTTTCTGCGCTTTACGCTGAACCAAGGACAATCCTGGGTATGCCCCATGGACTGGATGTCTTCGCTGTGCTGCAACACAAGCAAGTCCCTTGATTTCTGCAGAACAACCTCCCACTTCTGCTTTTCCTTCCAGCCCACAGGTTGCTATATTTAATCTTGGAGCTGTCTACCTTTTTTTCAGCCCAATCTGGGAGTCATGCTTCCCAGAAATTATGAGGCAGCACTCAAAATCATGAAGGTTCTTGTAAAAGCAAGGTTGGAATGTCTGCTCTCAGTCACTTGCTTTCTGAGCATCACAGGGTCAATTTGTAAGGTTTTATCTGCTGGAAAGAAAGTAAAATGGTAAAGTTCTGCAAAGAATAAGTCCATCTTTATTTTATAGGTTTATGAAAATAACATTTGGCCTCTGTATGTCAAATGTTTTGGGACAAATACCCCAAAAGAATAGCACCCACACAAAGTAATGAAGGTGGACAGTATATCTTCATATGGCTTATCCAGATGGTATAAAGACAACTGGTAAATAAGGAAAGGCTCACCTGTCACTGACAGTTGAGGCTCACACAGACCTCCACAGGAGAGGGATCTCCAACAAAAAAACCCTTCCCCAGTGGTGGTCAGCCCTTAAATGGGGTCTGGGAGAAGTGGAGCCAGACTCCACCCCTTCCGGTCACACAGGTGAATTGCCTTCCCCTGTGCTCCTGTGGCTGACTCAGTGCTCACCTCAAGTGATCAATCAGTGGTTCAGGCTGTGATTCAACAGTTCCCATACAACATCATTACAAAAATCAGTTTATCTGTCTCCCCTTGGTTCCTGCTGTCTCAGTTCCTTCCACTGGCATGTCTCTGTGCCCACTAGCCTGTTCCTCTTATTTTGTTGGCTTCTGTAACTCTGAACTTCGCACTTTTCTTATGAAAGTCTAATTTTCTTATTATCCTTTTAGTCAAAGACAATGTTCTCTCCTGTTGTTTGTGGGTGGTTCTATGATGTTTGTTGTCTGGAATCTGCTTCACAGAAACAAAGAACCCATTAGGGCAGATCCAGGTGCCTATCCACTCATCCGAGCCCCAGATTGCAGTATTGCTGGAAAAATAGGAAAGAATAGGAAGTGTGGGCAAACCAGTATAATGTCTAGCGCAATTTCCATATAGTAAGATGTTGTATTTATCTAGGATTCTCATATGACTTATTTCATAAGTAGGTCAGGCAGTTTGCATGGTGGATGAAGGTAAAGCTGTTGATGTGGTCTAACTGGACTTCAGTAAAGCCTTTGACACTTTATCCCTCAACATCCTCATGGAGAAGCTGGCTGTCCATGGTTTGGATGGGCGTGTGCTCCACTGGGTGAAACACTGGCTGGATGGCCAGGCCCAAATAATTGTGGTCAAAGGGGTTAATTCCAGTGGGCTGCCAGTCTCGAGCAGTGTCTCCCAGGGCTCTGCTACTGGGGCTGCTTCTATTTAACTTCTTTATTAACTGTCTTGATGAGAAGATGTGAGTGTACCCTCAGTAAGTTTGCAAATTACACCAAGCCGGGAGGGAGTGCTGATCTGCCTAAGGGGAGAAGGGCACTATAGAGGAACCTGGACAGACTGGATCGATGCGCCAAGGGTAGCTGTATGAGTTTCAACAGGGCCAAGTGCTGGGTCCTGCATCTGAGTCATAACAACCCCAGGCAACCCTATAGGCTTGGGGAGGAATGGCTGGAGAGCTGCCTGATGGAAACGGACCTTGGTATACTGATGGACAATCAGCCTAATATGAACCAGCAGTGTGCCCAGGCAGCCAAGAAGGCCGATGGCATCCTGGCCTGGACCAGGAATGGTGTGGTGAGCAGGACTAGGGAAGTAAACCTGCCCTNTGAGGGAGCTGGGATTGTTTAGTCTGGAGAAAAGGAGGCTCAGAGGGGACCTTACCGCTCTCTACCACTTCCTGAAAGGGGGTTGTGTTGAGGAGGGCGTCAGCCTCTTCTCCCAGATAACTAATGAAGGGACGAGAGGGAATGGCCACAACTTGCTCCGGGGAAGATTTAGATTAGATTTGAGGAAAAATTTTTTCTCTGAAAGAGTGGTCAGGCACTGGAATGGCCTGCCTAGGGAAGTGGTTGAGGCACCATCCCTAGCGCTGTTCAAGAAGCGTTTAGATGAGGTGCTAAGGGATTTAGTTTAGTAGCTTAGTGGGTAGGGATGGTGATAGGAGGATGGTTGGACTAGATGATCTTGTAGGTCCTTTCCAACCTAATGTATCTGTGAATCTATGAATCTAAGAGGAGGCTGAGGGGAGACCTTATTGTTCTCTTCCAATATCTGAAAGGTGCTTACAGCAAGAGCGGGACTGGTCTCACTGGTGACAGGATGAGAGGAAATAGCCTTAAGTTGTGCCAGGGTAAGTTTAGGTTAAATATCAGGAAACACTGCTTTACAGAAAGGGTCGTTAAGCACTGTAATAAGTTCCCCTGGGAGATGGTTGAGTCACCATCCCTGGATGTGTTTAAAAACCATTTGGATGTCATGCTCAGGGACATGATTTAGCAGAAGGTTGTTAGGGTAGTATGGTTAGGTCATGTTTGGATTCAATGATCTTTAAGGTCTCTTCCAACCTGGGTGATTCTATGACTCTACTGTTGGAGGATGACCTTGAAGGTCTCTTCCAGCCTAAATGATTCTGTGATTAAATACTAACACTTCTTTGAGTAGAAAAGTGGGAGAAACTGATTTGTAGCTCTGGGGGATGTCTATCAGCATTAAATAGCAAAATTGGGACACCCCAATCTCCCACTCATCAGTGCAATCCTGAAGGTTTGACCTGAACTCAGTAAAAAAAACACATGCCCTCACACACAGAAAGTGGAAATAAGCAGATTGGTGTGTCATGGGCCAGAGTCTCCCACATTTCAGCAAACCAGAGCATCTGTTGTGTGTACAAAGCTGATAATGCCTTATTAAATGAAATGTAGGTGATAGCTCAAACGGATGCATTCAAAGAACTAAAAAAAAAATACATGCGTCATCTCTCAGTGGTTTTCCTCTGACAATCCATTCACCTTTGTAGTGACCCAAAATTTCTGCTGGTGTAGCTTTCCTCACTTTCTGTCAGCTTGTGACCTTGTTTATTCCTCTTCCTTCAGTATCAGAAATGTCAGTGTCCATATTTTAAGATGCCTTAAGACCAACTTCTCCTTTCATTGTGCTTTCTATACAATTTTCCATCCCTACTTCTTAGCAGTTTTGAAATGTTCCTGTAACAACAACAACAACAAAAAAAGCCTAAAAAGCAGTCTGTTTGGTTTTAAGAGTAATATTCATGAATTCAGAGGGTAAAAAAACCAAACTAGAATATTTGGTCATGTTAATACGAAACTCATAATTAATTAATATCTGCCTACAAGAGCTCTGCTTATAAGAATGCGTGGAGCAGCGTGAAATCAGGTTTGTATCTATGCACCTGTCTTGAACTCCCAAATCTTAGGACCAGGCAAACAAAAAACTGGCCTTCTTATTAGGCCAGTGTAAGAGGTGAAGGTAACAATACCATTTGATATTATTTATTTTGTTACCTGAGATATTTTATAGATAGTGTAATTTAAACATTATTCAGATGGCAAAGAGACAATCAATGTAAAGAGAAATACTCATCCATCTCCAAGGATTGATGCTCACAAGGGATAACTCCACAAAGAAGAGATCTCCAACAAGAGACCTTTTCCTAGTGGTGGTCAGCACTTAAATGGGGTCTAGGAGAGGTGGAGTCAGACTCCACCCCTTCTGGTCACACAAGTGAATTCTCTTCACCTGTGCTCCCATGGCTGACTCAGTGCTCACCTCAGGTGATCAATCAGTGGTTCAGGTATGCTGCCATCAATCAATCTATTATGGAATGGTTTTCATCGATACATTGAATAGCAGCATATAATCTTTGCCTAAGGGCAGGGTGTGTAGTGACAGATGCCAATATGGACATTTCTGTCCCATTAACTAAAACACTTTCTGCTCCTGCATCCCACAACCTTAAGAGCCACAATAGTACACTATCTCTATTTTTTTGACAGAATCAAACTAAGTTCATTAATCCATTTGCCATATAAGGACAAACCGTCACATGCAGATGTGCCATTGATCGGGGGCACCCCATCGGTCTATCCTGTACCTTCTTTGTTTTTTGCATTATTATGGGACGGATCTCAGAGGGATCCATTGTGGATGGAGCTTTGAGATTTGCTTCAGAAGTTTTATCTTCTGAATTACCCAGGTCCGTTGCCTCAGGGATCTGAGTGTCATCTACTAAAATATTACAAATTTCTTTCACTGGGACATTTAGGCCTGTGAATTCTCTTCACCTGTGCTCCCGCAGCTGACTCAGTGCTCACCTCAGGTGATCAATCTGTGGTTCAGGCCACAATTCAGCAGTTCCCGTACAGTCAGGCAACATGGGAAGACTACACGGTTGCTGTTCGCCTTTGATGAAAGAATGTTTGCATGGTCAAAACTCAGAGTTGAAACTGGGGGAAACTTAAAAGGGTTTTTTTAAATACACTGACAACAAAAGTTGTACTAGAGATAACATTGGTTCATTGCTTGATGAGAATAGTTGTCTTACAAACAGGGACATTGACAAAGCAGAAACATTTAATGTTTTTTTGCCTTTGTCTTCAACACCAGTGATGGCCTCTGGCACCCCAGCTGCCCTGGAGTTGGAGGACTGTGACTGCTGTAATGATCAACTCCCAGCCAACCTCAAATTCGTGTGGGATTTGCTGCTCCACCTGGAGGCATATAAGTCCATGGGACTTGATGGTAATCATCCCAGAGTACACAGAGAGTTAGATGTCTTTGCAAGACCTCTTTCAATTACTTTACAATGGTCTTGGGAATGTGGAGAGGTTCCAGTTGACCAGAAGCTGGTAAACATTGTTCCAATTTTCAAGAAGGGCAAGAAAGAAGATCCTGGTAATTACAAGCCTGTCAGTCTCACTTCAGTGCCTGGTAAAATGATGGAGAAAGTTATGCTGGAAGTTCCTAAAAACCACCTGAAGGACAATGTGTTCTTTGGTCACAAACAACACTGGTTCATAAGGGGAAGGGAAGGTCCTGCTTAAATAACTGAATTTCTTTTTATGTCAATATCACCCATCTTTTTGAACAAAGGAAGCCAGTTGATGATCTCTTTTTGCTTTTTTTTCAGTAAAACTTTCAATGCTGTTTCTCACAGTATCCTTCTGGACAGTGTCCAGCATAGAGCTAGAAAAAAACCATTATGCAGTGGGTGAGTAATTGGCTGGTGGGTTAGGCCCAAAGAGTAATAGTAAGGGGTTACATCAGGTTGGTGACTGGTCACTAGTGAGTTTCCCAAGGTTCCATGTTAAGGTCAGTTCTCTTTAACATTTTCATAAATGACTTGGATGTAGGGTTAGAAGATATTTTGAGCAAGTTTGCTGATGATACTAAATTGGGAGGAGCTGTTGACTCCTTTCAGAGTGGAGATGTCTTCCAGAGAGAAATCCAAACAAATTAGAAAGCTGGGCAATCACCAGTGACATTTAGTTGAACAAGAGAAACCGCAGGATTCTGCCCCTGGGGAGGGGCAATCTTGACTGTGCATACACACTGAAATGGTTTCTGCTCCAGTGGGAGACTCATGACGTCCATTGGCCACCTGCCACAAAGCCAAAGAGGGGCAGTGGAGCAGGAGAGTGTCCTTTTGCACCCAAGCCATTCTATAATTCTATGATTCCATGATTCTATGATTCTACAATAATAAACTGGAAATCATATCTGTCTTCTAGCTGATCTTACATCCTGTGTTTTATGTTCATTGTAACAAGTTCCACGTTCTTTTGCACAAGCTATGCGCTACAGAGAGCTCATTTAAGAAACTTGTAGATGCAGTACTTTGGGACATAGTTTAGTTAACAATATCAGTGGTAAGTGGATGGTTGGAGTAGATGATCATAGATACCTTTTCCGCCCTTAGTGGTTTTATGATTTTACGGCCTTCAGTCCCAGGATTTGGGCAGATTTGAGATATGAAATAATAGAGTTATGGTCACCTTCCAACGCAAAAATGAAATTTAGTAACCATGACTTTTGAAAAATAGAAAATTTTCATTTTGTAAAACTTCTGTATTTTTATCTTTGTGGGTTCCTTCTAACTCAGGATACTCTGATCCTGTGATTCTGTAATTCTGTGAGGAGAAGGAGAAGGGGGACTAGCATTTTTAACCCAGAGCTGCTGTGCAAGTGCTGACTTCTGCAGCTCCTCACAGTGTGACTTGGAATGAATCACCTCATCCTGTGTGCCACTTCCCCCCATGTGAAGGGATCAGGAGATCTCTGTTGTCAAAATAGGAAGAAGCTGCTCTTGCCCTCGTGATTCTCTGCAGGCAATCTATGTCATCCTATGCTCAATGACAGCAGCTCCATTGTCAAAGAAGTGGATGCCCATATAGAGGAGGGGGCACATTATTAACTATCCAACATGATTGTAGGGACCATTCTCTGGCACTAAATATTTAAAGAGGAAAAAAAGTCCTAAAGAGAGCAGAGGGACATTCTTCAGATCAGAACAGACCAAGTGCTTGCTACAGGGTAGAGCAATAAAAGTGCCAGATAGAAGAAACTGGATGCGAAGGATTGTGAACATATTTACAGCCATCTGGTACCCTATAATTATCCAAATGATGAGGCTGCCTGGCACTTACCAGTGAAGCAAAGTGGAAGCAAAGGCAGTAGTTTGTTTGCACTGAGGATCTTGAATGCTTCATGATTTCAATGTATGTTTTTTGGAAATGTTTTATATCACTTACAAGATTATTTATATTAGTGGAGATACATGAAAATGATTCCAGAAGAACATGGAAAGATTTCTCCTTCTGTATTTTTCCTTCAGGTTTCTAAAAATCAAGTCATAGGAAAGAACAGGTACTGTTCCCTGGGCAGCACCATCAAGCATGAACTGGGGAAGGATCAAGAAAACTCAGTTCCTTCTCATATTTCACTGATACGTTGTTAGCATCATCTGAAGCCTTGCAAGATCTAGTGGAAAATCTGCAACACCAGAATCATGATATTTAGGAAAAAAATCCCAGGTTTCAGAACTACAAAGTAAACATTTGAAAACAATGCCATGGTGCTTACTCACAAAGTAACAAGGAAAACTGAAGTTTGTGTTTTTAAACACAGGTATTATACCCATATTGGCCTTACAGATTTTTTTTTCTTCTTTCTTTTTTTTTTAATGTCTGGATTTGCCAACATTATGGTTGTGTTACCTTTAAATTGCTTTGTTGTGTTTTCTTTCTGTGAATCAACAGTTTTACTTCTCATGTCCTAGTAAGAGCTTCCAGCTCAACTCCTGCATATTAACAGCAAAGTTAAACTCTCCTGCATGATGAGAGTTTAAATTTTACACTATTCTGTAGAAATGCAAACAAGAGTACAATTGTTGAATTGCAATTATAGTACACCCCTTCTCCTGATAGGAATGAAAAATGAAAAGTGATCATTTATTATGAAATCTTGAGTATGTTTTTATTTTCTTTTTGATTTAGGAGTTATCATAAAGTCAAATATAAGGCTTAATAATTTTATGACTACTACTAATATCTGCTGTTATGCCTTTTAAGATAAGGGTAATCAAATCCTGTGCTTCGGGGTATAACTGATCACAGCAAGTATGAAACTACATTTCGTTCTTCTATCAGGAGCTGAACATCACTGAGCTGACCTGCGCTGCTCTCATTCAGTCAGGAACTGGACTCTAACGACAAATTAGAGTCATTAATTGTTCTGTAATGCTTGAATGTGGGATACTGGTCTTAATATGTGATATTTGCAGTTGCTTGCATACCACAGCAGATACCAAAGTATCTGTTGCATGCCCTAAGCAATCTGAATTTTTCTTTCTCAATAGCAGGACAAGCACACCTTACCTATAGCAGTGTTAATGACATTAAGCCAGGACAATCATTGCCATGGACTAACCTCAGGCAGCTTCTGCTTCTGCTCCCTGAAATACAATCACTGAGATGAACAAGTGGTTTTAGTCTCTTGTAAACATGCACTGCAGAAACAAGAATTGAATCAGAATTCAACATCCAGCACAGAAATGATCATTAGCTAAATAGAGCTCCCCAGCTCTGATGAGGAAGAGCAGCTCTGAGGATGGCATGTTGCAGTTATGGAAAAAAGCCATTTACTTTGTCAGGGAAACAATAGATCTTCATGTTCAAATGTTTTGAATGAAATGTCAAAACAAGGCTTAAGCGTGCTTGTCATCAGGAAACTTGCTGTTGTACCTACTGCAAGAACAGATACTGCAAACCGGACAGCTTCAAATCACTGATTTCTTGAATTTTCTGTCTTTGATTCTTTCCTATACCAGATAACATTACTTTTCACTCTCCTACCCAAGTGCTTTTCACATTCTTAGTAAGCCATAACTTCTACACAGCATTTTATGTGTCACCGTGTACTCCTTGTCATTAAACCTGTTTGAGCTGGATTTATATTTAAATATATTTGAGAGGTTTGCATCTGAACCTAGGTAATGCAGTGCAACTATATTTTTTTCCCCTTTCTGTTACAGTTTCTTTCTTGTCTACCAGCTTGTTTGCCTTATCTTTTTTGGTTATTTGTGGAATACTGCCAGAAGTGCTGTACCAAAGCATCTTCACTTCCTCAATTTCAACTTAATTTTTTTTTACTCATTTGCAAATAAACAAACAAACAAACAAACAAATAAACAACAAAGAAAAAATAATTTTAGATTTAATTTTATTCTTTGTTCATTTGTGTCCAAATTGTTGGTTTTAGTATCATCTTTCAAACAAGAAACACCAGATTTAATTATGAGGGCTGCTCTGAAAGTAATGCCTCCTATGCTGTGATGTCGACCCACAGCTCCAAAAGCAGATGGTGGTGGTATGGTAGTAAACAGTGAACCTTCCCAATCATATTCCATTACATTTTGTTGCTGTTCTTTATGAAATAGTGCTATTGTGCTCTTTATATCCATCGTAGTTTCCTTGGAAATAAATAGGAGGCATTTTGAAGAGACCTACATAGCTGATATTATTATCCCTTCTTCTGCTATGTTGTGTCCAAAGAACTGGGTCACCATTAAGCCATAAGATGCCAGCATTTCCTCTTCGCAGGCTGATCTCAGTGTTTCTTTACAATGTCACGTTGACGATGTCTGCCTCTGTGTGTTGCCTCTCCTGTTGTGCGTATATCAGAAACTTTTTGCTCTGATCTGTACGGCCATGCCCATGGCTCTGGGCTGCAGCCCAGTTCCCAGCGATGTGAAGTGGCTGAGAACAGAGCAATGCTGCTGTGGACTGATTGCTTATACAAGTGCAAAAAAGATGTTACTTACAAAGAAATTGCTCAGTCTGAAGTCCAGCCTTTGCCTTCCAGGGCACTTAGATGACGTATGAGGTTTTGGCAGTAATTTGACTTCACTCTTCATCCTGCATGAAGTTTATGGGAAGGTGAATGAAAAGTTGTGTTTCTCTGCCCTCTAATGATGCTTTCATATTTCTAGCTGTTTGTTATTAGGCATGTCCTGGCTGCAGCTCAGAGGCAGGCTTTTATGTTAAAATACATGTCAAACATACAGATTCTAAGTGACTACATTTAACAGTATTGATTTTAAGTATCAAGATACACATTTTTGTATCACTCACTTGTTTCCTTGTTGAAAGGAGAATAATAAGGTGCCAAGAAGCTTCCAGGTATGATAGGAAATGGTGCTGATGCTCAGGACACCTGCTACCTAGAAAGACAGATTGATAGCTCAGCATATGGCACTTTCTGACACGACAATAATTAACCTGATTGTTTTCATTGCATTAGAGGTGAGTATATGTTGCCCTCTTTGATAAAAATTTTCCTTATTGCAGTCAGTTATCGTTCATCTTCTAGTTTGGCATCCTCCTCCAGGCATCCACTGCTGCTTCATGTTCAGTGTGTAACTAAGCATTATTTTTTCTAATTCTGCTCATAGACCCTGGAGAGGAGAAATACCTCCTAGAAACCAGTAGTTCCTAAGCATAAGATTTCGTTACATTATTTCAGCATACATATTCTGGCCCAGATTTTGAGCTGCAGCTGTGTTGTGCCTCAGAGACTGGCTCTTGACTCATTTAGAGCAATGGCAGATTAGGGATCATTATATTTACTATGGTACAACATTACTCCAGCCATAGCTTCATTTTCCCAATAATTAGCAGCAGTTACCGCAGAAAGAAGATGTTAGAAAATCGTTACCCATTACCTGGGAAGACTCCAGGGCAGATAAGAATACACCAGACTGGATCTGGTGAGATTACTGCTGCTTTATGCAATTAGACAGACCAGGTCTTCCACTGCAACTTACTGAGGTTATTTGTACCCAAAGGATGCAATTATTACTATTATTACTTGTGTATTTAGGAAATCATCCACTAAATTTAGTAAATGCAATAAGATTTGAAGTGTGTTTGCTTGGATGGTATATTATTATAAACAAACTGTAAGCAAACTGTGATAGGACCAGAATATTTAGGAAAGAAGAATGAATTAAAACAAACCCCAAAACCACAAATCCTGGGTACAAGACCAATTTCTGTGTGAAGATGTAACTGTGAATGAGGCAAAAAGAAGAGGTTACCTTATCACTGTGTAGCCTTGGGGGACAGAAATGTAAACAGTCTCTAAAGATAAACAGTAGGATCTGTAGTAGGCACTGCAAATTCTATCAGTTTGGAGAGGCTTGTGGCCTGACATCATTTATCACTGTTGTTTGGGAGAAGCAATGGCTAATTAAATGATAACAAATTGTTAAATAACAGGAATCTTTTGACTGTAAGAATGTCATATAAGATGTATGTGGAACACAGTAAGGCAGAGGAGAATCATTATGAGAACTATTCTGATGCTAGCAGAACTGAGAGACTCTCATAACTCGTTGATGAGTGCCAATACCTATATTTCTACCAGAAATAGGAAATGAAAACAACTGAATGTTTTGGAAGAAAAGTACTTCTGTAAAGCTTTTGGACTAGTAAAAGAAAAAAGTATTTGAAGAAGTCTTCCTAGGAATCTGAATGATATCTGTGAAAAAGGGTGTTAATTTTTGGTACATTTACTGCCATTTCAGTGAGCAGCATGTGCTTAGGAGGTAGGGTAGGTCAGCATTTATGAGGACAAACCCAAAGAGTCAGCATTACACCAATCCAAGAAAGGATTTTTATCTTAAAGCAAAGCTGGGAATTTTACTGATTCCTTTTAAGGTAGAACTAGACTATGCTACACACAAAGCATTCCCAAACGTTACTGCAGGATGCCAAGAAGAGCCTTTGTACTTTCAAGGGCAAGTTAAATTCTTTCTAATTCAACTGCACTAAATTATACCTAAAATTATACCTAATATGATCATCTTAAAAATTCAAAACATGTATGGGAGAACAGAAAGAACATTACTTTAAAGGAGAGCATGCATGGCAGAATACTGTGCTGGTGACCTCACTATGTGTGAGCCCCAAGCATGAGACTGAAAACTAAATCTTTTGGACAGATCCTTCTTCCTTC
>VXAB01002416.1:10020-35114 GCA_013399175.1 Odontophorus gujanensis | reverse complement strand
ATAATATATATATAATTTTATATAATATTACAAAAACAAATGGTCTCTTTTATATTATTTGTTCTTTACTGCAGATAATTCATTTCTAAAAGATAGTGCCTTGCTCAGTCAGAACGATTTTCAGTGATGCTTCAAGTCCCCAAAGAAGTTGTTGCAGGTCAAGGATTGCTCTGCATGCCTTAGTTCTTTCAGAAGACCAGTGTAACGCTGGGTCGTTAAAATGTGCAAATACCACAACATATGAAATAAGAAGGGTGGAATGAAATACTTGACTAAAAAAGTGAGCCGCAAAAGACAGAAAAGTGCTGCCACAATGTATGTTGCTATGAAAACATCTTGCAGAGCTGCAAGTTGCAGAAAAAATAAGACTGCCAACTAGCCAGCCCCCAGTGTGATGCATATTGCATTATATTATTTATTATATTTGCTGGCTTTGTTACAGACAAGGTAGTCTGATTAAGACATTTACTGAATGTAAATTTGCCGTATAAAAATTCCAAGGAAGTATCTTTTCAGTATTTTTTCTGTCCTTTATGGGAAAGAAACACTAGTAATCATCAGTAAGTAGTTGAGGTGTCCTGAATAACTTTCTAGCTTGTGTTGGTGGTCTTCTCTTGCACGCACCTTTACAGCACATTTGTTGAGATGCACACCTTCCTTTGTAGAAGGAACTGCAAATCCTTCTCACAGCACGAGGCAGCTTTATCTATCAGAAACTTAATACTACAGGTTGTGAGTAGATGATTCATTTGTTTTCAGTTTATTATTTCCAACTTAATTTGTTGTACTTCCTGGAGCTTACTAAACCTATCTTTTTAACAAGAAAAAACTGGTCCATTTTTGAAATGTTTAAGGTAGTAGCTGAACAACTTGTTCTTCTCATGGAGCTTTAACTCCAGCATTACTATTTCTAGGAGTCTTGAAAATGATGGCTACTGAAATGCAATTCTTCAGAGTTTATACTACTGTGAAAACATATTTAACAGACTCTATACACCACGACTGCTCCTTTATGTATTGGTACCATGTAACACTTGGTCTGCTCTCAAGTTTGTACCACAATCAATTTCACTAAAAACTTGAAAATCAGGTGCAACAGTTCAACTTGCCATTTTCTCATTTTAAATTAACTGGGTTAGGAGCAACTCAGTTGCTATACAGAAGCAAGACGTATCAGCAGGTTGCTCTGACAACCACTGGAGATTAAGAACTCATCAGATCCTACAAAAAGGGCCAGAAGAGAACACAGTAGTGTAACACACAGAAGTCCTGCAGCAGTCCTCCTGCATAAGACAGCAAGAACTGAGTGCATCATGCTTTACACATTCGTCTACTGACCTACAAGTCAAGAATCACTAAAAGGACAAGGAGGAAGAGATTCAGATCACAAACACTAGTTCTATTTCAGTAACTGGTTATCCCAATACAAACATATTTCAGTACTTCTTTGGAACATTAAACTGGATGTTCAGTAACAACAACAAGGAAAAGATGTGTGGGAACAAGGATACAATTTTAACATTTAATATTGTTGTAATCAATCAGAGCAAAAACTACAGTAAACCCACTTCACAGAAGGCATGGCAAACTATTGGCTTCCTTTATATCCACACCTAACATCCACAAGACAGGTCACAACTTCATGTTCATGTTACACTAACTCTTCAGCAGATCCTTTTTCAGAAAGTTTTCATTGCTACTACCAATCTCCCTCAGATCTCCACTAAAGTCAATCAGTAATTCTTCTAGTAAAAAACTGCTGCTATTCCAAAGTGAGCAAGCAATGAAAGGCACTTACTCCAAAACTAAAAAAATAATGAAACATAGTTCCCTCTATGCTTCAAATGTGCATAAACGATAAAACCACAGAAAACTGGGAGGGAAAGAAATCCACAGGCTTCTCCTTTGTACCAAACATGAAATACATAAAAAGTTAACATACCCTAGAAGCAGTTTAAAATATTCTCATGACACAATTTCAGGGACAAAAACGACATCCAAAAATCCTATGCCTACTTCTGAGGCTCTTACAAGACTGATGTCCAGGACTGATCTGAACCTGCCACGTTAGTTATGTACCTCCAGGAGATATATAGTATTTCAGTTGTGAATAGCTGCCTCAGTGGACCAGGAATGTATTCCTAACAGGGAAAATTTTCAGGTTTTTTTCCCTCCCTGCTCCTATGGATTTTTTCCATACTTCAGAACTGTTCAGTTTGTATTTCACATAAAATTAACATAAAGACAGTACTTACATTAGACACCACTGTGATAAATGCATGTGCTATAAGAAATGGCAGTGTCTCGGGGGTTCCATATTCAAAACAATCCTTCATGAGGGAAAGGCCATTTTTTCCACAAAATAGACAAACATAACGAAGCAAGTGCAGTGGCACTTCTACATCCTAGAGAAATTAAAATACAAACATATATATAAAAAGCAGAAGAATTTGAACAATCAGTACGAGAGTCATTCAGATATACAGGAAATTTGAAATAAAATACATTATCATAACAGCAATCTGTATGGAGAATATAGCTACTGTAAGGTTCTAGGAAATGTGTACCTATTCAAAAAGTGGACAACTTACATTCATGTCACAGAATGCTCCTAGTATATTGCTTTCTTGAGCAGAAATATCCTGTTTAAAAAAAAGAGAAAAAAATTCATGTCATTAACATAAGCAATGAAAACATACTTCTAGAATAAAACACAAGTGACCATTAACAGATATTACAATCAGAAAAATCAAAAACCTAATTTAGAGGAAGTCAGAAGCTCAGGCTTCGCTCTTCCACACTAGAAAACTCACAAATTTATTTCTGTTAAAATATAAATACACAAACATATGCATTAAGGGTGACATCTCAGGAGTGGCTCTCAATGGTGGGGATCAAAAGATAATTCTTCAACCCTCCCCTCTTTTTTCACTCCCTCAGGATCACCAGTTTTTCAACAGTAATGCTGAAGAGGTGAGTCTAGCACACTTGTCACACACTTGCATGAGAATTACAAAACAGAATTAATCTCAGTGCTTTTGAATGCATTATTACATAAAAATGACATATAACCAAGCATATTAAGTTAAATGAAATGCAGAACACTCTATAACCCTACATAAAATAACCTAAGGGGTTAACTACCAAATTATTTACTCTCATCAGAATGCTATAATTCCTTAACTTAAACTACTATATTATTTTACATGTAACAAAGCATCTCTTATAAAATAAGGGTCTAAATACTCCTCACAGGTTAAAGAGGAAGAAAGGAGCCTATAACCCTATCAGTCTGTAAGCTATCTGTTGTGAGGAGTAAACTGTTTTCCAGAAGTACTAAACTGAAAAGTATTTAGGATAGCTTTTCTTTACTCATTCATAACATCCATTTGTTGGACAGTATAAAGCTGGAATTTCCCTTATAGGTAATATATGTAACAACCTTAATACCTTGCATATGGCTGAGGGGAAAAGGGCAGTCAAACTAAAGTAAAATGTGACTGTAAGGACACAATACTGCCTTGGATACCTGCAGGTAGTTAGAGTACACAATCATCTCCATCTGTACCAAACACCCAGTTCTGATATACACAAGTCTGAGATAAAGCTGTTTTTAAATGACATTTTCTGAGTATATTTCAAATACCTCTGCAGGAGTAAGCTTCTTTAACTACAGCACAAGATGCTGGAGGCAAGGGATTTCAGATGCATGAAGTACAATATAAGCATTTTGAGCTAGAAGCATACAGAACATATTTAAGCATTTATTTTCCTTTTTCTTCTGATGAACTCCATCATGCTGAACTTGTGATATTCTTATAGCTATTTTTAAAACAGCTTTGAAGGCAGTTAAGTGGCATGCAAAAAAAGCGTTCAGTACTCTGATTGTGAAGAACAAATAATATGAGGAACTTCATTAATTTTCTTTAACAAAATAAAGAACTGTCAGGTGAACTACACTACTTAGAATCTAGAAGACAAAAATGCATGTAAGTCTGTTGTGTGAGCACTGCAAAGGTTATTTTAGAAGTGTCACAGTTGAAAGACTGAGTCTGGAAACATGATTTCTGTATCTGCAGATGTGAAACACAACAGAAAAATCCTTAAGAACAACTCTATAAGGAAAGAGTAGAAATTCTCACAGAAATCTAGAACGGCATTAAAAAGCATCACTGTATTTCAGAAAAAATATATTAGCTGAAGTCTGTCATAGACAAAACCTTGAGTGGAGGATACTTGATAAGGGTTAGCTTTCAAGAAAAGATTTACTTGAAAAGATTTACCTGGAAAAAAAAAAAGCAGAAATAGCAACATCCCAAAACATTAAGGAACTATGGACATCCAAATAATTGTTTGTTTTTCCCATTTTCTTCCAAGAGCTGCTTAACAGGGATTTGGCTTACCCCCTTAAGATTCATTATTCTTTCATGTCTGAAGAAATTTTTAGACAGTGCTAAGTTCAGGAGTACATTTCATGCTTTTCCTTTTATCTACAGGATTTTAAGAGTCTTCATTTTTAAAACCTTTCTCCCTCCTCTGCATTGCTCATATATAAATCTACTGCATAAAGTATAAATTGAAGAACAGAGTATTCTGCTTTGAACTACACTGTATGCATGACCTCTGTAAGGATATTAAGTTGTCCAAACCCCAAATACTTGTATTTATAAAAGCAGAGTGCATTTAATTATGGAAAATACACAGAAAGATGTTTCCCTTTCTGCGCACCAAAAATACTGGTAGATTTCAACAGAAGTAAACAGTTTGCTGACAGATTTTATCTTCACAGAAGTTTTATTCCTCAGCATTCACATCCTGAGATTAGGTGCCCTTTAATAGATCACAACCAGTTGCACTCTTCTAGAAAAACAAATTTATCAGATACGTAATGAGAAGCATCTTTCTACTAAGTGTAAGAAAAGTTGAGGCATACATTCTGTTTACACTGACCCACGTTCTTTTTATATGGGTCAAGAATATCTGTATGTCAGTTCTCATGTAACACAAGCGTCATTTACTTCCATGTAGTGGAAGTAGTGTCACTGTCCTCAAATCCAGTACGTTTCTATATTTCTTCTCCCTACAAAGCCATGCTAAGTTTGCCCTACAAAGCCATGCTAAGTTTGCTGTCAGAAATGAACTGTTCATGGAGTTTCTGCTGTTAACATGCAGACCTTCTGGCTACCAACCTATGTCTTCATTTCCTCACTTCAAAAGTATCATAAATATATAAAAGACAAATATTAATTATTTGCCCATGTTATTTAAGGACAGAGTCCATAAGATCAACTATGGGCTGATATCCTTTTCTCAATTTTATTGTTCTTTTTTATCCAACTCAGACCACCTAAAATGAGAAAAACCTTGCACTTACATATGTAAGTTTTTCTCCTCAGCTAGATAGTCAAGTTTAAAAACTGCTTTGGAATGTCCCTGCTGAAAGGATTAGACTTCAAGAACTCTTCTGTCATTAAACAAAAAAGATTCTGGATGTGTATGCAGAGACTAATAAAAAAAAATTATGTCCAACCATTAACAAAAGATGATATCATGTGAAAGTCTTAGACTGGAAATTTTTAAATGACAACCTCATTAGTGATTCCAGACAAAGTGAAACCTTACTGGACTTGATGACTCAAGCTGAGCAAATTCAACGCAAGAATACAGAACAAGAAATTTCTAAGTGGAGTCTGGAATCTATTTGCCATCAGAAATTTCCCTTCTTGCCAGGGCAAAGAAAATGCTTAGAGAGTTATACTGGTTTTTCCCCACCAATACCTGGCAGATGTACTCCATCCAGTAATCTATTTAGCTTACAGGTACAAACAGTGCCCTCAAAACAGATGCTTTTTTGTATTGTTTTATGACTTCTGGAAGATAGTCCAAGCTTCCTTTAAAACAAAAAAAGTATCTATTTTTGGGATTAATAATTTTTTCTCATTTCAATTAAGATGTGTTCTATACTGAAATCTGAAGCTAAATCCTAAACTTCAAGAAGTTAAAATATCAGAAAGCTTTGAAATTTAAATACCTATCATTACTATGGTAGAGAATTAGTACTCTTAGGTTTCTTAAATACAGAAAAATCTGTTTGTGAGAAAAATGATTAATGCTGGAACCTTTAAAAGAAAACACTCCAGAAAAGAGGTAGTATGTATCTAATTATGACAGGCTAACAAGCCTCCATAATGTACTCTTGAGTATACAAAAGTTAAGCTGAAAAGGAAAAAGCATTTTTCCCTCATTCAACTGTATCTCAGGAACGTGCTTCTCAGTCTCTGCTTCCTTTCAAACTGTATGCTTTTAGTAAAGCTAATGAATAAACACGTTCAATAATTCAAATTATCTACACAACACACATACTATCAGTGTCAGTCTATCAGTGGCCAACTGTTTAAAGTGGAAGAAAATCCCTCCAAGCTTTTCACCATTCTCTTTTTATCGTTTGGAAGAGAAATTAAAGAAGAAAAATATACATGAAAGAGTCATTTAAAAGAAACAAGTGTGTTTACACACAGAAAATCTGTTTCTAAATTTTTCATTGTATATTCCTACAAAACCAGTTTCAGTAAGCAGTCACTGTTTTAAACTAAAATTAAAATTCTGAGAGAACAGATCACTTGTCCTCAGTTTGTAATTGCTAAGGTTGAACTACAGATACATTTATGTATGCTTAAGGTTTAAAAGACAAACCAAGATGAATGACAGGAAACCTTAAAATCCTAAATTATGCCTCCTTTTTCTATTCATGCATATTTATGAAACAACCTATGTTAACTTAGACCGATGCTTCCACAGTGCTCACTGGAAAGAACTGCTGTGTTGCCAATCTAACCTCATTGTAAAATCCAGCTAGATTTAGTGCCACATGTGGAAGGACCCATTCATCAGAATCTGGTTATATTTTGTGATCATACCAGCTTATATAAACAAAAATGACGTCTGGTGTCTTTTCAATTTGAACTGAAGTTTAAAATGCAAGCTTAACTACTCAGAGCTCCAGAACTATGAAGAAAAAAATTAAAAGAATAGCTTAACTGTAGTTTAATTCCCCACTTTGACTCTTTCAAAAGTTCGTTGGATAGAAGCTTTGCTTATATAACTAAATACACACTTCTTTGTTTATAAATGCTTTCAAGAACTGTTTATATAATAGACTATCATAAGATGAATCAAAACCCAACCTTTCCAAGTTTCAACAAAGAAATGCTAACAGACTAATATTTATTCTGGAACATTTCCAAGAGTTAGAAAGTGGTTTTTTTTGTTTGTTGTTATCATTTGCATTCAGAATATAATGCACAAAAAGTTAGTGGTAGAAGCTTATCAAGTACCACAGAGAAAAATCAGACTTGCAGAACAAAACTACTTGTACAAAACTTTGTCATTCCAGTCAATTAAACAGCTATTCTAACATGAAAGTCTGGTCTTGCACAAAGTTTAGCTTACAACACTATGCTTTTAGAACCATAGATTATAATGAAAATAAATTAGCAAAGTATTAATAGGTTACCTGCCGAAAGAAAGGCTTCACTACAGTTCCCTTTTTGCCTTACTGTTATTTGAACAGTACAATAATTCAGTGTATAGTTCCATACAACACTTACCAATATATTACCTATAACAACCAGGTATATTTTAAAGAAAGTGCAAGAGTATGTGTCATCTAAAACTCTTGTAAGACCTACTGCAGTAAACAGGAGAGCCCAATATGCCCAACCTATGCAAAAGTAGCTATCAGCAAACAGACTAGTAAGAATACACGACCTATCACAAGATAATTAAATACACATATCAAGATAAAATATACCTCTATTGTAGGATGAGTATTATGCTTATAAGCAGTGTACAAAGGAAACTGAATCTGAAAGATTTTTGCCACGCACAGCAACAACTTCTCCTTCTCATCAGTGCTCCAGCTAAACGCATCAGTGTTCTTTGCAGATGACTCTTCAGTCAGGATACAAGTTCTTGCAGAATCTATTTTTTTCTCTATAGACCTTTGCCGTTCTCCATTTTCTTCCTCATGAGAGTCTCTCTCTATATTCAGGGGTTCATCAGTATGACCACTATGATCTTGCCACGTTGAATCTATATTAATAGTGCAACGTTTACAGAGCTGGTCCCGCAGAGCTTGAACTTCAGCAATCACCAAGTTAATAAGCGTACACACTACTTGGTTAAAGATCTCCAAATGTTTGTACTCCTTGAAACAGCACAGACATTGCCTGTAAGAAAAGAGAAAAAATAAAATTTCCTGAAGCAGCTGAAATCTCACTGAGACTGGACTCTATCAATACAGAGTTAAAAGGGGTAAAAAAAAAAAGAACAAATTAGAATACTCAGATGACTGACCAAAAGGACGCTTCACATTAAGACAGTTTTAACAACAGAATACTCCACTGACCCATAAAGGCAATAAAGTCCAAATGAGGCCAGAGCTACCAAGCAATAAGTTGAAAACACAAAGCTTTCCTTAAACCCTGTAAACACGCCATTACTTTAAAATAAATAAATATATATATAAAAGGTATCTTACAGGTAAGGTCACTGAACTACTGAAGTAGCAAAGCTCTTGAGAATGTTCCTGAATCCTTCCTCACCTAGTTTTCCCTATGTTGCTGCACTAAACCACAGGCACGTCAGTTGTGCAAAAACTGTTTTTTAATTTTAAATCAGAAGGGTCACAAAATTGTTTTTAATTGAGCATTCAAGTTCACTTCCTTTATCTGTATTTGGGCAGACAGAAACCCAATGCACATTATTACCCTCCAGCCATATGGAAAAAAGCAGTTATCTGCTATTCTTCACTGTTTCCTTTATTTGGTAGACTCAGACTATTCCTCTGAGTATCTACTGACATACCATAAACTGAAAAGAACAATGGGAAAACTACACAACATTGTTCTATTACTATAATAGGAAAGACAGTCCACTTATCAATCTGTACTACAACTGTAGGTGTGCACTAAGATAACTAGATACGCATAAACACCCAACATATATAACCCCAAAACTTATTGTCTGGGAACATTTGTTTCTCCCATACAAAAGACCATAACAAGAGGTATGGTACAAAAACTTGGAGAAAGAAAAAAAAGTAATCAATAAGCAAAGAAGCTTCAGTGAAGATGATACAAAAATTCAAAGTTACTTGCTTGTAACATAACCAAGATGGATTCACCTCTTCTCTCACTCAAACTCTAAGAAATGATGCAACTCTTCCATAAAACTGTAGTCATCTTCCAGTACAAACCTCCCTCCTGTTGCATACAGTGCAACAAATTGAGTTCATAACCAGAGCTTTCAGCTACTACAATAATATAAAAATTATGTATTCCATTTCTGAAAAATAAGCAGGTAGATGATAAGAGAAGAAAACATCAAGAGATTACTCAGAATTATGATGGGTAGACAGTGCTGCCACTCTATGAGGAAATACAAAGATAGCCTTGAGCTACGGCACCTAAAGATGCCCCTGAATGCAGTTGTGTGTTTTTTGTTTCAGAAAGTTAAACGTATTTAATATTCAGTATTGCCTACTGCCAGCACAGCTACAGTGAGGGATGCTGTATAAGGTGAATACACTGAAAGAATAGTACCCACACAAAACAATGAAGGTGGACAGTATATTTTTGGGTGGATTATCCAGGTGGTATAAAGACACCAAATAAATTAGGAAGAGGCTCACCTGTCACTAAAGGTCGACGCTCACCTGCAACTCCACACAGGAGGGATCTCCAAAAAGAAATCCTTTCCCAGTGGTGGCCAGCCCTTAAATGGGGTCTGGGAGAGGTGGAGCCAGACTCCACCCCTTCTGATCACACAGGTACATTGCCTTCACCTGTGCTCCTGCAGCTGACTCAGTGCTCAGCTCAGGTGATCAATCATGACCTGATTCAACAGTCCCCATACAGATGTATCTAAAACTTCTGATGCAAAGCATAAAGAAAAAGCCTTTTAATATCACATAAGTGTAGTGTCTTCACCCATTTAAAAATATATTCTCATGATTCACTATTAAAAGTGCACTTGAATTCACTGTATAGTATGTATTTTATGAGATCCATCATCATCAACACAAACTCATTAAAAAAAATACCTTTGTGTCCAGGAATTGATGTAAGCAAATATCTTGAGCACATGTTCCTTTCTGAGCTGCAACCCCTCAGCACCTTCAATGTCAGATACTGCAGGAAAAAAAAAAAAAATTAGTGACAAAAACACCTCATGTAATTGCTAAACTTTAAAAAAGTTCAGCATGAAAATACTTAACACACATAAATTAGCTTTTCATAATAGAAACTAAATAAAACCAAATTTATGTATTTTTTCCTTCCAGTAAACAGAGCTAAGGTTTCAATGCAACTAACTTTAAAACAGAAATTGCACAGTAATGGTGGATACTGCTGTTAAAATTAGCCTTTTTTCTTCAACTCCAGTACCCAATATACAAACTGATTAATAGCAACCTCTCCAAGCACACAGAATGAAAACAGATTTAAAAAAAAATAAAAAACAAAACAAACAAAAAAATCACAAAAGATGTCCCTAGTTACTAGCATTTCTAATTCCACAGAATTGTACTATAGAAATGAAGACCTCCTGCTTGCCATACACACACTTCTGATTTAAAATTTCACTCCTTAACTGCAAGGGGCAGACACGTGTTTCAGAACTGGATGCTTGTAGAAATATTTTAGAATTCATGTAGGAATCAAAATAGCCAAATTTACAAGACAGCTCAACATGAAGTACACTTCATAAACTCCAGAGGGAACTAATGATGGATGCACACTTTCAAACACAAATCTTCAACAATTTCACTCATCAGCCAGTTTGTTTTTTTTTTTCTCCCGTTTCCTTTTTCCCCTCCAGATTTTAAAAGTATGTGTTTTGGGATGAGACCTTAACTGCCCTCTCCTAGTCAGACAAAGGTCAGAAAAAAGAAACTATCAAGCAAAGAATAGATGGGCAAACTACATGAAAGTTATTTCAGACTAGTTGATGATTATTACTACCAAACATAGACATATCTATACTAATTATTTAACCACAATGAGTCCCAAATGGCAAAATGATAAACCTTTGCATTTATTATAACCAGAAACCAGAGTAGTTACATACGAAATTGAAAAGCAAAAAATCATCAAATGAGGTATTATCAGGCATCCCACTCTTACCTAATAAACTGGTGATGCATTCTAATACACCAAACATCAGCAGCAGTCAAAGTCTCTACATATCAACTGTAAATGTTAGGACATTGGATTCTGTTTACTGTTTTATACCTTTCTCCAACTATCAGTACACATCTCTCACTTCCTTCTTGCCCTAAATTTCCATGTGGTTCTACAATTACCTAATTGCTTCTTACACGAAGAATGTCAGGGTTCCTTTTCTCCACCTTTTACGTAAGTATTACATGTTTACTAAGCTACTTCAGAAGTAACCTTTGTGGAAAAGGTTCTCCAACAAAACAATGATATTCACAGAATCACTCAGATTGGAAAAGACCTTAAAGACCATCAAGTCCAACCACAACCTAACCATACTACCCTAACTCCAACAACCCACCTCTACATCATGTACTTCAGCACCACTTCCAAATGTGTTCTAATCACATTCAAGGACGGCAACTCAACCACCTCCCTGGGAAGCCTGCTAAACAACCCTTTCTGTAAAGAAGCTTTTCCTCATATCCAACCTGAACATCCCCTGCAGCATCTTGAAGCCATTTCCCTTTGTCCTGTCACCAGTGAGAAGAGATCAACCCCATTCTCACTGCACTCGCCTTTCAGATACTTGGAGAAAGCACTGAGGTCGTCCCCCCCCTCAGCCTCCTCTTTCCCAGACTAAACAGCCCCAGTTCCTTCAGTCACTCCTCATAGGGCATATTCTCCAAGCCCTTCAGCAGTCTTATTGCCCTCCATTGGACCTGCTCCAGCACCTTGGTGTCCTCTCTGTACTGAGCTGCCTAAAACTGAATACTCAAAGGTGCAACCTGAACCAGTGCTGAGTACAGGGACAGGATGACTTCCCTAGTGCTGCTCACCACACCATTCCTGATACAAGCCAAGATGCCATTGGCCTTCTTAGCCACCTGGGTACACTGCTGGCTCATATTCAGCCCACTGTCCATCAGCACACCAAGGGTCCTTTCTGTCAGGTAGTTTTCCAGCCACACCTCCTCAAGCCTGTAGGGTTTCCTGGGGTTGCGATCATATTCTTCTAGAACAGATTGGAAAGTAATGTTGAGGATAATACCACTTCAGAAAAATTTCAATAGATAAATAATTGTCATCTTTGAAATAAAGATATTACATAAGCACATATACATTATATACACATATAAACAAGCTAAAAAGAGCCTCAGGAAGATATTACACAACAAAAATCACTTTTGTGCCTTACTCCAAGTGGACTTTGACAATCCCTATGTAATGCTGAGGGAAGGTATAAAACTGGCAAGGAGACTGACAGACAAATATGACTCGATACCAAGAACTTGACGCTAAGGCCAACGCATAGCACTAAAGATACTAACTCTGTCAAACAATTTAGGTTAATCTTACCATGATACAAATCTCTAGCAAAAAAATGGGAGGGATATTTCCCTTCTTCCAGTCACCAGGGATTTCACCTGACAGCCATGATTTTTCAGATATGATGCAGAGTGGGTCAATGACCACATCAGCCATCTCTCTCAGAACCCTGGGACACACATCATCTGACCCCATGGACTTATACACATTCAGTTTCATGAGGAGGTCTCAGACTTGTTCCACTACTACAGTGGGACAGAATCCTCTCCCTCTTGCCAATATCTAGAGAATCAGAGTCCTAGCAGACACTGGGAGCCTGACTACCAGTTAATTAGTGTTTAGCTTCAAGTATTGAGTACCTCAGCTTTTTCCACATCTGAGGAAGCCAGTTCTCCATTCTCATTTATCAGAGGGGGAACACTCTCCTTGGTCTGTCTCCTCCTGCCAATGTACCCATAGAACCCCTTCTTGTTATTTTTCACATCTCTTGCCAAGTTCAGCTCCATCTGTGCTTTGGCTTTCCTGATCTTTATACATGCAGNTGTGCTTTGGCTTTCCTGATCTTTATACATGCAGACATCTCTGTATTCTTCCCAGGCTACACAGCCCTGCTTCCACTTCCTGTGCATCTCTCTCTTTTCCCCCAGTTTAAGCTGCAGGTCCTTGCTCAGCCACACCAGCTGCCTGCCTCCCCTGCTCA
Organism: Odontophorus gujanensis; assembly: GCA_013399175.1. Lineage (NCBI taxonomy): Eukaryota > Metazoa > Chordata > Aves > Galliformes > Odontophoridae > Odontophorus > Odontophorus gujanensis. The sequence goes on along the minus strand of VXAB01002416.1, from coordinate 21,869 downwards.
ATTTCTTCTGCAGGGGGATGGAGAGTTCTTGTGCTCACAGAAAGGTGTGCTTAAAGAGCTGCCAGCTCTCTTCTGTTCCTATGCCCTTAAGGAGAGTTTCCCAGGGGATCCCATCCGGAAATTAAACTTGCTGCTTCCCTGTTTATACACTCTACATCTCACATGTAGATCAAATCCAATTGGTCATATTTACTAATCACCAAAAGCAAATTAAAAAAAACAACCTAGAAATAACATTACTCTTGTTCCTGAAAGTACTCAGTAAGCTTAAAAGAGAAGCAACCATACAGAGGGTGCAGTTTCCTAGTGGACTTAAAGTGATCTACGTAGGTCAGTAAAAAAAAAACTAAGGTCCTCTACTTATTTCCACAGAAGCTACAACAGATACAAAGAGCACAGTAACACTATTTGATAGAGTAAACAGTTTTTCAACATAACTACCACCACTGCCTACACATCTTTTGCCAGTGATGAACAAGAGCCCACATGCTGCACCCAAAAGAAATTGCACTAGCGGAGGTGACCCACTGTCACCACTGCTGAAACACATCACCCACCACCCCACTGTGCTCCCTGTTTGGCCTCCATCAACATTCATTAAGTGTTGATGAGTGTCACTGTGTGTGATTTTTCCCACAGAGGAAATTCAGTGACACACCTTTGCCTCATACACACTGCCACATCAGATGCCATTTTGTCAGACTGTCTCACTGCTGCCATCTGTCACACGACAGCAAAATTTAACACAATACTGGTGTGAAGGTTCAGCCTCCACTGCCATACCACTAATATCCATCTCTGACACGGGTGGCCAAGGTCATAAAATAGGAGGCATTACTTTCAGAACAAGCCTTATACAAGGTGGTACATATATATATCTGTGCCACTGTCTGCCAAAAGGGGCAGATGCACATCCTACAGGGCTTCTGATGAACCTTAACTGAAGCTCTTTTATCCTTTTTATGACATTTTTCAAGACAGCTGATTTAAATTCTCACAATCAGGACTTTTATGCTTCAGAGGTCTTGGCTTACTGCGAGTATCAACTCTGTAGATACTCTTGATTTACAACACTTCCTTTTAAGGCCACACTGAGCTTTAAGTACAGCAAAAATTGGTTATGAAGCCTTTCCAAAAATTCCTAGTTGAAAAAACAAACAAACAAACCCACAAACAGAAAAGCAACAGTAACAACTGCACTCAGTTTCTGTGCATTTCTCCACTTCAGTCAATTCTGTAAAGAGTCCCCTACTGCATATGACTTCACTTCCATATCTCTTTAACACCTTGCAAACTATTTTTCTTCGACCTTGAACAGACTAGTAGTTAAAACAGACTTTAAAATAGAGCATGTCTTTTTATTCTCTCCCATATTCAAGCATCTTGTATGCCTCAGATCCTCCTTCAGCAGCTGTCTCCCAAGTCTCCCACACTTCCAGAGTTTCAAATCCAGCACTGACAGCCACGTAGGACTTTTTCAAAAACTTTCCCTAAGGCCATTCCCCTTCAAATTTAAATGGTGGCTAAGAACTGGGTAAGAATTTTCCTTGTCTCCTAGTTTCATATCCAAGGAAGCAATTCTTCAAGAATGAACTAAGGCATACTTCCTTGCTGCTGGAGAAAGCAGAAGCATGCACTCATCATCTCCCTCTAGCAACCAACCTTTGCAGACTAGAAGAAATAAGCAATGAGATACAGTGTAATGTGCCAGACTGCATGGAGTACACAGATGTGGGGTTATCTGCCCGCTGCAGCCAGGTTGAATCCAGAGCTACAGGCAAAGAACCTGAGGATACTACTAGAAAAGGAGCACAGAAAAGAAAAACACAACTCTAAATGTCTAAAAAATCCACCCAAGACAAAACAAACCAGCGGAAAGAAAAAATAAATAAATAAACTAGCCTGCAGGTAAATTCCAGCCAGATGTTCTACAAATACAACTTAGGAAATGAGCTCTTTTTATATACTCGCAACATCTCACTTCACTGATTCCTCACAACAACAACAATATAGAGAACTGCAGTAACACCACTCAAGAAGGGGCTGAGCTACTTACTCAAAATAAGTATTAATTACTTAGGAGTTTGTTTTGTTGTTTGTTTTGTGTTGCTTTCTTAAATCGTTTTCTAAGCTGTAAGTTTCCAGGTGTTTCATTTCTAAGCTCAATGAAGTACCTCACAAGAGGACAAAGAACACGACAAGTAAAAATGCAGCAGATTTCAGGGAAAACAAAACAAAACAAACCATTCCCTGCTGTTATTTCCCATTTTACTTAATAACTTGAGGGACATACCTCATCCTCAACAAAAGGCTGATCCGTTCAGGGCATTTTACAGTACCAAAAACAACACAATCCCCCAAACTATGAAGTCTATTAATACAGTTACTAAAGCCTAAGAGTGACAAAAGATGAGAAAAATACAGATCAACTGCAAAGGGGACCATATAATTTCAACTATGAACAATCAAAACTCGGATCATAGGTGCATTTTTAGCAAGAACTTCCAGAGCTAGATGAGCAGACTTCAATAGACCTCAAGGACAACTGCCATATTAAGACCCATGAGCAAATAAAAGGACAACCACAGAGCTTAACCTCTCCCACTCCCATTTTCCTTTATCTTTTGGAATGCTTCCTTTTGAAAAATAAAAATTCATGGTTGCCTTAGATTTATTCACTGGAGTTCTTTAAGATCTTGACAATACCAGTGAGCACAGTGCCAGCTTAAAAGTTCAATGGCAATAGTCTTAACTGTTAAAGCTTCCCAGAAAGTGCTGCGGCACTACGCAGAACACACAGTCATTGTAAAAAGGCTCTTTAGTTCCTCAGTACTACAAATATTGTTCAAGAGACACTTTAATGTACAAAACAAAAAAAAAGCATGTCTACCACTCAAAATACGGCAGTGATAAAATTACATAATCATATGGTTAAGGTGCTTCCACGTGCCTTTATGATGTGTTCATGATACTGAGTTGCCAATGCCCACTCTCATCACACTACAACAACACAACACAACAATAACTATATATGCTCCTATCCATACTTCTAGGACTAAATCAGATTCTATGTGTCGTACATTTATAAATGCTCTAACTTGGGAAATCTACTTATTTCCTAAAAACTTGTAATTACAGAGTATACAGTGGCTACAAAGCAAATATTACTGAGACAACACAATAGTTTAAAAATAGGAATTATCAAATCTTTTAAGTCTCATTTCCTTAGAAAAACAAACCCTGACCAAGTTACTGATCTCTGTCAGAAACAAACGTCTGAATATAGAAGCAATTTCAACAAATCTGACAAACTTTTGCAATTCTAAACAACACTGTGCGCTTTCTTCTTTAATGGAAACAGAGAAGCTAAACAAAAGCATAACATAGAAGCAGCTATAACCATTCCCTCAGCAAACCCCCAGAGCAGCCATCTGCTGGTCACTCAGCACCCACGCAGCTCCTCACAGCCAGCACAAGATCAAAAAGGCCTGTGGAGTTTTATTTGAATTCATGTTCCAACAAACAACACAGGGACACACTGAACAGCACTAGCCATGGCACATTCGCACAGGACTAGTAACATCCAGCTCCACCAGAACTGGGCAAAGCAGCTGACCTTAGGTAATCTCTATCACTGTGCACCTCCACCTCCCAGAAAACACCACAGAACATTCTCTTTTTGAAACTCGCTCTCTTTACTGAGCATGCATTTTTCTTTCAATTCTATCACCTGCAGCTTCTATACAAAACACCTATTCTCTTCTTTTACCATAAAATGCTACAGCAAACTGGAACAAAACAGCAGATGACGCTGAAAAGATGTATGAAATTTAAGAATTCTCTTATTTCAAAAGCACTGCCAACCCAAAGTTTTCACTGTGCTAGCGTCACAGTTACTCTGGGTCAAAAAGCTCCTTTGAAACAGCCACAGATATTATTTAAACCAGCAATCATCGTTACTAAGAGTATGATCACATGACTCTTACTATCCTGAAGAGAGTATGCCACAGCAACTGCTCCCAAACAGGACATGACATTGTTTTAATTGCCATCATATCTTGACTAGCAATGGCCAATTTACTGAAGCTGGTCCTACCCAGAGCTGCTCAGAGGAATTATCACAGAGATAAACTCAGATACACCACCTGAAACACAAAACACGACTACACTGTTTCAGTCAGATCAGGTCCAGAGCAGCACCACAACTTTCAGACAAAGCAAGTTTTACGACATTATGCTGCAGTGAACCCACGCAGTTCTCAGAGCAGGCTGCAGAGTTCAGATGCTGCATCCATGCAATACTACTGTCTAACAGAAATATGGCCTGCACTAGGTAGGAGCAGGAAATTCACAATTCATGTCGGGTTATGCCAATGGTGGGTGGGAGAACCGCAGCAGCACAGGAGGCCTGCTCAAGTGCAGCACAATGCCCAAGCTGTCACATTCCCAGAGAAGCCTAACAAGGGGAGCAGAGCCCTGCTGGTACAGAGTGGGTAGGCCTGGGTACAGCAGGGTTTGTCAGCTCAGCTTTAACACTGAACTGTTTCAAGATGCAAGGTGGCTACAAAGAGATGCAGGGTATTTTTGCACTGCACTTCTTAATGCTTCTACCAGCTCGGGATTTCCATCCGTGGAGATACTGCATATCTGCTTCTCTAGAGAAAAGCAAGCCACACATTGCTAAGGTAAAAATCTATTATTATTGAATTTCTTTATAAAGATTTATTTCAGAGTCCTGTTTTACCCCAGTTTCATAAACTGAGTTTGATTCCAAAGGTAAGACGTTATGATTCTGGGAAGTGTGCATCTTCATATTAAATTTGCTGTACCTCTTCTTTTAGTAGCCAAAAATTCCAGCTCAGTTTAGTATTCCCACACAATCAATTCTGCTTGACATCACCTCAGTGTACACTAGATGTACTGCTCATCCTAAGTATTTCACAATGGCCACTGCCAACATTCCTAAGGAATTAATTCAGGATTGGACAATTGTTATATAAAAAAAAAATCAGACCTTCCTACCATATCACTAATTATCCAACGAATTTCAAAGCTAGGGATGGCACTGTCAATGCTGAAATGACTGCTCTGTTAAAGATTGCTTACCTTCAGTTTAAAAAGGAAGTACTTATTTTCACTCCCTTTTTAATAGCATAAACTTAGAAAATAATTTATCATGACGTGAATGACTCTTTTCAATGACTTCTCCGTGTATCCCAGCTCTGAAAGTTTTTGAAATACTGATATAACGTGCAAACATAGAACTCCAATTTTATCAAGCTGTTTCATTAGTAGAATTTGTAGTAGAATTTAATGAACAAGGTTTTACGGTTGGACTAGATGATCTTGTAGGTCCTTTCCAACCTAATGTATCTATGAATCTATGAAAAAACAAAGAAGTTTTCTGTTAGTCTTAATTAAAAGTATCAAGGAATGCAAAAATTAAATACTCACGGAAAACATTCTGTTTTTAAGAGGGAACCTTGCAAATTAGTTTAGCTGGACTACTTAGCTGAGTCAGTTACAGAGAACAACAGCTTTTACCCCACAGGTAAGGCCAGAGACTGTGACTGCATTCAGCTAAGTCACTGGGAAGTAACAGATTACCAGCAAATTTATAACAAAATCATCTAATGACTGTTCTTAGCTTTTATGGATAAAAAACTGAGAGGAACAAGTATTAATTTCTTACAAAGTATATTTGAGACTGCTTAAACAAGGAGATAAGAAAGATAAATCAGCAACAGGTCAATATAATAAATGGAGCATCAGCCAGTTCTCCTGAAAGCCCAAGAAGAGCATGTTAAATATCTGAACATCAAGGCGTTGCTTTTTTTGTCAAAACAGACACGAGGAACACTCCAAAAGGGAGAATACAATATCGAGAAAGGGCATGAAAGAGTCACTCTCTCAACTTTTAAGCACATGAACTTAAGTTCTGCATTTGTTTCACTAAAGAATCAATCACCGATATTTAGTAACTGAAACACACGGTGTATTCAGTAATTTATTCACTGGTGAATAAAAGCACTTATTTTCCTTGAAGTAAAACTAACAGAATTAACAGACTGTCAAAGGCAATATCTGCTGTTGACACAAGTATCTCCAGTACTGCACAAAGTTTCATTACCAGCAGAGCCAGCTCCCTTCCTGGCAATCTTACTTACAGAGATACACTTCTGTATACAAATATTTTGCAAGTCAAGTATCAGAACTGCATACACATCAAAATCTGTACCTATGGCTAAACACAACTCCATAGGCAACTCCCTTCAGAAAGCATCAAATTGACATTGTTTTTATGAGTTAGTGATCTTTCAGTTAGCAACAAAAACTGATCTCAAAAACCGATCCAACTTGATCAGACTATAACCATTCTGAATATTACATCAACAGAATATTGCAACTTACGGTGTGCTATAAACTGAATTTCATCAGATGTTATTTAAGAAAGGTGACTCAAACGAAAGCAACAACACTGTTTTATATGCTAAGAAATAGTGTATTCCTACCTGTGAAAGTTAAGATCAGTAAATGCAGGAAAAAAAAGCAGGCCATCCTTAAACCAAGAAAATAAACTTACTGTATTGAGTTTCTGAGCTTACATCGCCCAGTACTATCCCACAAGAGCTTCAAACAAAAAGAAATGAAACTTCTTCAAGATTTGTACCAACTGATGACAGCTGATGACATGCCTCTGTTCATTTCTAGCAATGTTCACAGCTTCTCTGAGCATAGAAGAGGGTGGATATGAAAGCACTGTCATTTTCATTAATTACCAGAAAACTCAGAATTAATCACTAGATTTGCAAAAAGCAGAGACTGTCAGCAGAAGAATACTCCGGAAAAGTTTAGTTTTTCAGCCTAATCTGAGCCTAAACCCCAGACTGTCAACTTACCAAAAAAAATAACAAATTTATTACAGTAGTAGTAGAAATAACTTCAATTCAGAACAACTTAATAGTTATGCATCATAGATTAACATACAGGCAACTGACTGTTTCCTGAAAATGAAATTAAGTTCTCATGAAAAACTATCGAATTCCCCCCAAATGAGTTGGGAAGCACAGATACCGAGACAGTAAATGCTGCAAAGTACAGCACAAAGCACAGAGACCATTACGTGAGTTCATGAAGCCATTATCTCTGTACAGGAGTATGCTGCATGGTTAACAAACTGCCTTATCAAGAAAATCCTCTTGCAGCTTAAGAAGCAGAACTAAGCATAAAGAAATACTTCATGTTTTGAGGACTGGCTTTAAAAGCAGAAGAGATGTGCTTCCTTAGTTCAACAAAGACTCTTCCAAGACTTGCAGAAACCTCCAGTGCTTCAGTTACTTATCAGGAAACTACCAAAAAGCACCTACGAGAAAGAAATAATCCTTGCCTGCTCATTAACACAGTGAGTATGGAAGTAGCACATTTCCAGCTACTAAACAATCCGCACAGTACTTAACAGTGGTGTCTGTGTCAAACCTTTTGGTTAACACATTTCAGACTGCAATGCTCTGCTCCACTGCAGTTCTTATACCAAACATTTCACTCTTTCTGTATTTAATCTATTTTTAATCTGTTGCACAGGTTAAAAACTTTCAAGTCAATTAATAAATCTGTGCAATGAATTGAGTATGGTAAAAAAGAAAAACAAAAACCTTGCTGCTCATTTCCTGGATGGAAATCAATCTACTGTGTGGAGGCAGACCTAGAAATTGTACCTCAATGGTCCTGTCCTTTCCAAGTCATTTACACAACTACAAATAAGCTAAAATAAGGTCAACACTCAAAGACATTTCTTCCACAAGGACTTCTGACAAGTTCCATCTTCAAACAGTTGCTCCAGCACTAAATCTCATGGAGAACTTCTATAGGTATGTACACAAGTCCACACAGATAAACAGCCTAAGACTTTCCCCTTATATCATCCAAAAACAGTAGTAATGCTTTTACTTCTTCAAGAAGTTCACCTTTCACTAAACATGCCAGATCTGTCAAATTCCAGAAGTAGAACTTTCTAAAACTACAAGTAAGGTGAGTATTTCAATCGAGCACTAAGAAAACCAAAGATCCTGAAAGTTGTATGTTCATGTTCAGAATTCAGATTGCAAATCAATTTCCATGCAAAAAAAAAAAAAGGAAAAAGAACAGCCTCTGGTGTCACTAGTATAGGCAGCATCCAATAACCAATGGAACCACTTGCTTCTGAAGACTGCAGCGTTATTTTTCAGGTTGTTCCAGCATCCTCATGACTATAACTGCACGTCTTAACCTGCAAAAATCCTTATTTTCTACTTGTGCTGGTAAAACTAAAACAACAAAGAAAACAAACTTTTTTGTCTTAATGGTCCTTTGTTTTTTTTTTCAAATACAGGTACATCACTTCAAAAAAAATCTTTGTCTCCTTGACTCACAAGCTCCCCTCTGTACAGTGGGAGACTTAACAGGACTTGCTGGAAGCACCAAGACAACAATGCAGCACTACCATCAACCACAGGCAACTTTTGTACTGATCTCTCATCTTTTCTGAATCAGTAGTCAAGAGAACACAGGAAATAAAAATATATAGTCATCATGGAGCCCTGTTAAAGGAAACAGTCTAATAGTATGAAGGCACAAAACTATGGATGCAGCAACACCAAATAATAAAGTAAGGTGAAGGACAGAGAAGCACAGAAAGGACATACAAACAAGCAGAACAGACACTGAGAAACAAAAGAAATTATGAGCACAGACATTTAATTTGGAAAGACAGTTAAAAGAAGAGTTGAAAGAAAGCAGCAGCACAGGAAAGAGTACGAATGTTAACAAGTATTTAAATGAAGCTAAACAGCCAAAGTAGAAAACACAAGAACTAAGAGGAGCTGAGTAAACACAGCTCTTCCCTTTCAGTTTCTAAAGTGACAAACTGCTCACCATTTCTCTACAGAACATGATCAGAGGAAGCATGACCAGTTTTTCTCACTCAGTGCTACTCGAATGCAGGAAGACAAAAGTGAACTGCAGTTGACATGAAAAATCAAAGTAGCAAGTAATCTAATTGCCCAAGTTAGAAAATTGTATTAACAATGAAGAAACGTATCTTACATTTAACACAGGAGAAAAATAAGCAAAAAAGTAATTTTACAAATTTACAGGAAGAGTGAATCTCCTAATTCCCCATGGCCACACAAGCCCCTCTTGTGTGAGAGGAAGCCCCTGGTCCCCCAAAAGCCAGGGCACCTCAGCATCAGGCAGAGGAGCACGACCAGCATCTGCTCTCCAAGGTCCTGCCCTGCACCCACAGCACAGAGCCAGCCCCACGCCAGCAGGACCCTGCAACTCCCACCAGCAAGGGTAGCCACATCAGATGATGGCCTCTGAGGAACGGGTACTGACAGCATCCAAAACTGTTAAAGCACAACTCAAGCATGCATCAGAAATAATTTGGGATTTCTGCATCTTGAAAACCATCCTTGCAGAGGAGAAGCTGTACAGCATCAAAAGATACAAAAAAAAACAAACGAAAAACCATTAAAAGGAAGTTTTCCTACACAGCAAATAAGAACCCTTCAAGTTCTACAATATTCAGAAACAAAACAAGGGTCAAAGGCAGCAAAAAGCGTGTTTCTTTCTTGCATGACATTAAAGTTACATAACTAAGCAGGAATCATTACAAAATTTGTGTGTCCCTTACTAGGAAGGTAGAGAGCAGTCACAGCACGACAACTGAGAATCTCAACTGTAACCAACTGAATGAATTTCCTTAATATCTCATGTGGTAGAAAACGTAAGGAAGTTAGTTTCTACAGCTTAGCAAAGCTTTAAGCATACTGTAAATAAGTGCGTTTCCAGTCTAAGATTTCACTATTTGCAAAGACAAAAATCTCTGCAAACGCATTTCAACGGTCCATAACTCACAGCAAAACTCAGCAGAACAGGATTTGTGTAACTAATCTTCAGCATCATTGATCAAGCAGCTCAAGCAGTGAGAGAGAACCAATCTTAAGGAGCCATAACAGGAAAAGTTTCTGGACAATATCATTTTTAATCACATCAGATAACACAAACCAAAGTCACCGCACAGAGCAAAAGCTGAAATATCTTTCTAAAAATAGAAGCCTTTCAGCTATGAAAATTAGAGTTTATCTTTCAACTGTCTTGTCATTACAAACAAGTTGTAAGTCCTCTATCTTAGCATCACCTGCCCTTCTGCTTTAGAAAGTTCACAATTGTAAAGGATGTAAGTTCCTCCTCCCATTTGCTTTTCCTCTGGTTATTCCAATCCATTTTGAGTAACACTTTAGCACAGCCCACAATAACTACAATCTGGGAAATATCGCTACAAAGCAAAAGTTATTTCAGTTTTCCTTTAAATCTGGCTGTTTGTGCCCTTAAAATGTGCCTAGAACAAAAGCAAACATGAAAGTTGCCGAATTTGAATTTCACAAAAAAAAAAACAAACAACTTTATTGAACAGGAGAAAGCAAAGATCTCGGTTAGCATAATAAAGTTACACTCCACTCCTCCATAGAGTCTCCATGCAAAGGATCTGAACAGGAAAATACCATGAATATCATGGAAGGGGGGATTTAAAAAACTAACAAAAAAAAATCAGCATACAACAGAGACAACTATAAGGTCTCACACAATAGGAATAGTCAAAGGAAATTCTGGATCTACACAAAAACCTACAGGCAGTCAAATAATCAATATTACAGCTTAAAGGCAACCACCGTAATAGCAGCTCTTAAAGACTGAGTGGTGCTAATTAAGCAATATTTGTAGTATTCTTATTAGCAAATATACTCAATATACCAAATAATACTGAACATTTACCATGTTAAATATTTACCCTCCCCAGATGTCAAAGATCAAACTGAACGATGCACTGTTATGAATACTTTTACTTACTTTAAGGTAGAAAAGAAATAATTTTGCCCAACCTTTGTACTTTCTACATGCCAGAATTATGGGACAAGTCAAGCATCTGCAGCATCCAAATTAAGGGCTCTCCTGAAGCTACAAAAACAACAACAAAACACTCCGTCTCAAATGTTCTGTCTACCTGATTATATTGGAGTAAGTTGTGCAAGCCAGCTGACAATAGTAACTGACAGAACCTTGTTGCTGACTACTTACGATTTCCAAAATACTTAAAAAAAGAAATATAGCCTGAAAGCTTGTGTAAAAGAATAATACCTAGATGTCCCAACTAATCTTTGTGAACTGATTTTATGTCTTCAGAGCTGCTAGACAAAAGAAAAAAAAAGAGCTTGAAGAGTCAAACACTGAAGACAGCAAAGCAGAATACTGGGATGAAAACAAATGCTGCTTCCAGAAACCATGAACAATGCATCACTACCTAAAATCATAATTGCTGCTGTATACTAAAACCTATTTTTCCAAGTTCGGCGGTTGGCTTCATTTTTTTGTTTAACTTTCATAAAAATCTATGGTTAAAAACGAAACAAAAAAAATGTAAACCAAAACCACCTGCAGAGTTCTACATCAACATAAATGAACGGCAACTGAAGTCCCAAAAGGAAGCCTTCTAGGCATCCAAGCCAGCCAGGCTCTCTGGGACAGATCACAGCCAGGACTGCAAGTGCAGCTGACTCAGGACCAGTAGGAGAATCGATTTCCACTTTGGGCTCTAGGAAGCCCAGACACACGACAGCAACCCTTGGCACTCATGGAGCACAATGCACTCAGCACTCTTAAGACAGGACACAGCATTAAGAGGCTGTGATTGTGTGCTTCTGCAGATACCTGGAAACCATTATTACAGCCTCGAGCATGATACTGCCACCTGCAAAACTGAGATGTAAGAGACTGGAAGCAGAAAAATACTTGACTGTTACTTTTTTTTTTTT
>VXAB01002415.1:26331-36878 GCA_013399175.1 Odontophorus gujanensis | reverse complement strand
AAAAATCACCTGCACACCTGTTCATTCAACTACCCACCGCAGTCCCCTGAAATCATCCTTGATAGTCTTCAAGCTTTTCTCAGCAACTTCGTCACTGCCAGCCTGAACTATCAATAGCGGGTAGTAATCAGAAAGGCGGATCAGTCCGGGAAAGAAAAAGAAATGTCTGGATACAACAGCAGTGGGTTAGGGCTGAGAGATTCTAGCAGCTGTAGATAACAGTTGAACAGTATCAACTGAAAGGAGACAGAAGACAGCGATATAAATGAAATATGAAAGTAGTTCTGGAGGTGTTGGAACTCCTTAAGTAAAGGAAGGGCAGGATATAGCTGCTTGAGGACAGGTACGAGGAATCAAGTGCTCAAATGCAAGAATATAAATGAGGCTGTGGAAAGAAAGATATGCATCTACGTGAGAAGAAGGCAGAAGCGGCAGTCATGCAAAAGCAAGGATCTAGTATGTCTGCAGAGGAGCAGAGCTTCATAGTCATTCAAGATGAGTAAATGCAAGCAAGTGGAGGATGCCAGAAAACTTGTGCTGGGTGAAGAGTAAGCAAGGGAAGGATCAAAGGCTGTAAAAAGTTCAAAATCAAATATTTAGCTGTTCTTTGGAGGCTGACCAACAAGAGATTAGATCCTTCTGTTTTAGCAGCTAACTCCCAAAGTTTTTAATTTTCAGCTACTGGAAATCTGATTTCACACTGGACTGACATATTGGAAAAATATCAGAGACAACTGCTGAGACAGAGAACCCAAGCTCCTAACCTCTCACCTCGGCCAATGCTACCAATCAGATGAGTGGAAACATTCTTGTTGTGAATCCGGCCAGATGTTTGATGGAGAATAACATCTCGAACAGAGGCCGCTCTAGGGAGAAAAGAGGCAGGTATCAGGAAAGGCTAGGATATCATGCCTGGTCCTGTGTCAGAACAATCTCAAGAGCAGAGTACTCCAGAACTCTCCAAGTCCAGAGATGGACAGAGTCTGTGCACAGGCTAACCCTTTAATGAAATGCTCAGAAACAGTACGCGATTCCAAAAGCAAAAAATGACAGAGATTGCTGTAAGTAGGAGGCATTTAATCATTAGCAAAAGGATTACTTGCTGACAAAAAGCAATGAAAAGAAAGCACACCACCTCAGGAATAATAGAAATTTGCTAGTGATTAAAAAACAACACCTGTTGGTTTGTAGTATCAGAAATCTGAAAAGAACTCAAGGAGGTCAATAAAACATCTATTCTAAACAAGGACATCCGTCATTTTTTTTATTTTTTACTTATTTACTGTCACACATGCCTGAATGCTATTCATTCAGGAAAATTGTCTGCCTGTGGTTGAACAAGCTGGTCAGAGATCATGTCTGGGCCTGGGTTCTGGCCAGACGGGTACTTACATTTCATTAAGGTCTCCAAGACATCAAGACTTGCCCAGATCCCATCCTGTAGGTTTTCTGGGTCTGCTTTAATGTCTCACAGAATAGCATAGTAGTGCCCGAATTTCCCATACGGTCCGTCCAGGGACAAGGAAAAGAACTTCACAACTCATTCTGACTTCTCTGCTTGTAATTTGCAGCACTGGCTACCAGGTTCTTATTAGGAAATCCTGTCCTACCTGGAAGAAACCAGTAGCGTCTTCCCAGGGCTTCAGATTAATTGCCCTTGGCTCAGCCTTACAGATGTCACCCCTCCCATCATTAGACAGCTCCCCTGACTACTCTTTCTAGAGATCTAGTTCACTCTCTCCTTGGCCAACCTGAGAAGAAAAGCAGGACACAAGGAAAACAGTAGTATTTGTCTCTAGGATAGAGACCTGAATTCATGGACACTTGGGTGCTGGTAAGCTTAAGTCATGAACTCCCACCAGGCAGTTCACAGCAGGCACTGCCTTCACCAGGATGACAGCAATCCCCCTCAGAAAGGCATGATGGTGGTGCTCTCTTGTGACAGACATCCACAGTAGAATCTCGTAGTCTACTCCATGCAGTCACTGTTCACCTGCTTGGGGCAGAACTGTCTCTTCCCTCCAACATGTGTTGCTGCTCAGAGTCCCAGGTGCACAGCAGAATGGCATAACCGCAGCCTGGTTGAGACACCATCATCTCTGGTAAGCCATCAGGGCCTGGGTTCACAGAAAGGCTATCCACCTGTACAGGCACAGGATAAACAAAGAGTTGAACTGAGAACCTTACATAACCTAGAAGTTTCCACTGTGCAACTTGTACCTAAATCTGAGCATAGCAGATTTTACTCATAGAAGTTGAGCATGAGCTGAACAAAGACAGTTACAGGCAAAATATCCAAGTAAAAGGTATCTTTACCTAGCAAAAACCACTTAAGAATACCCTTAGTGAAAAATGTTCTCTAGTCAGGTGAAATAAGCTAATGGCTTCCCAGAACATCACACCAACTTCCTGTAACCTCAGGGCAATTACTGGGCATATCTCCTTTCAAGCCATCAAGATAACACTTACTTTGTTGATAGAACTGAGGTTTCGTGCCTCTTCCTGCATCCTTACCTGACCTTCCAGCAGCCATTTTTTCAGCAGGATCAGCTGCCCACAGATGTAGTCTGAATTCTCTGACAAATCCTCCCAGCGGAAGGCACGCACCACTCTGTCAGTGTAACCTACCACCAGCTCACATTTCCCATCTCCATCTGCAGGAAAACCAGGAGACAGAAGGGCTCTCTTAGGCCTTCAAAATTGCAGAATCTCCAACATCCAGAAATCAGTGCACTGGTTTTCATTAAGCAGCATTCCTGAGGATCCCAATCCGATTAGAAGAACTCATACTTGAGGAAAACTTTTGAAATTCTTGCTCCTCTCCTCAAGGACTGGACTGTCTTTGTTACAGCAACCGTTTCAGCTAGGTAGTCATTTTCTACTGTGTGCTCCATACACTTTCTCTCTCCCCATCTTCACTTCATGCCCCATAATTCCCTCACCCTGCACTCCTGTCCTTGCTGCCCCACTCACCTATGTCACTGATCAGCATGACTTTGGTGTTGGCAGGAATATGTTGCTTGAACACTGGCTTCTGCTCTTCTGCTAACTCATGATGGCCTGAGGGATCTGGGTGCTTTGAGGAGGAAGTCAGATCAAAAAGATGAAACCAGCCTTCTGCACTCACTGCCACTGCAAGATTCTAGGAGAGAAAGAGAACAGTCTTTGTATTATTTTTTTTTTCCTTTTAGAAACTCTAGCAGGGCAAGGGAAGATCAATGACTGCTACAAGAGAACAAGAGACTATTTCCGGCCAGTATACAAAGCACTCAGGTCCCAATGGGTCCAAACCTCTCATTCATCATTTTCAGAATAGGATATCAAGCTGATGTGTGTGTGCAATTTCCAAAACGTGGCTTACTCAAACCTCACTTCAGCTCTGCTCTCCTCTGGAGCACAGTATTTTAGGCAGGGTACATAAAGTGAGAATTTTTGACTCCTTAATCATTTGTTTAACTCCCAAAAATAGCAAGCTCCCAGAACCCACTGGAATTTGCTTGAAAGTCTAGACTATTCTGGGCCATTTTGTTTAAGTGACCCTAGACACATACAGTCAAGCAGCAGAAGAGCCATGGCCCACAATACGGCCCAGTACAGTTGGATAAAAGCCATTGAAGAAAAGGAGTAATTCTCAAATACCTGAAACCTCATGGCACTCACAGGAGGATCTGCTTATCAGTCATGCTTCCTAAAGAAAAGACCTCCTTGCTCACTAAAACTTGTACAGTGTTCACAGACAGATGAGATGCAGGTTTACATGTTTACAAGCACAAAAACAATTTTAAAATAGCAGTGATAAAATTCTGTGCATGAGGGCAGATCCTGGAGAGAAAACACCTATAATCTTTTATCCTCCACGCTCCTGACAGGACATGAGCTAAATCTCCTAAGCACGTCCCACTTGCCTTACAGACACAGATTGGGAGAGTTTGGTTGCTCTTACCTTTCCTTTATTGCATACATCTCCCACACCAACACATGTAAGCTGCAAGAGAAAAGAAGGCCTTAAGAGTCCAACCATGAGAAAGCAACCCAAAGAAGCACTTTTACATAAACTCTTGCCCTATCCCCTCCTCTCCTTATAAACAGTCTCTTGAACACGAACAGCCTTTTTAACAACAAAAAGAACAGACCAGGACAGAAACACATCAGCTACACAACTGCCTAGCACTCTGGGGCAACATTCACAGTGCGCAGAACAGCTTCATGGTGGGAGAAACCCCAACACAGTTCCTGTGTTTGTTCAGTACTTTGCTCACAATTTCTAGTCTAAAGGGCTTGCTGTAAGCAAAAGTGGATCATACATCACTAGATAGATGAACAGCATCAGAAGCAGTTCTGGCTGCCACTCCTCTCTGGCTTTCATATTCCAAAACAGCAATCAAGAACAATAGTATGTACGAACACTAAAAGGCCCAACCAGTTAACAGCTTTGTCAAGAACTGACCATTCCTTGGCAGGATCGTACAGTCCAGGGTTTGCTGTCATCATTTTTGTACACATAGAGTTTCCCAGTGGTGTCTCCTACCACTAGCTCATTCAGCTGTACAAAAGAATTGGGTTAGTAAGTTGTTTACAATTGCAGTAACATAGCACTCCCAGCACAATGAGAATTACAGAATTCATACCTGAATTGGGTAAGAATCAGCAAAACATAACAAAAGTTAAAAGCTTGAAACAGTAGAGAAGGTCTAGAAAAAAAAGAATTAAGAGTCCTCACTTTACACAAGCAGACACAGCTAGAAACTGGCTCCAAAGAGCAACATCCTACTATTCATTGCTTCTCAAGCCATTATCTCTGAGTTTAAAATCTTGTTCTGAAAATAATCAATTCCCCCATCTTCTGTTCTTCAGATTGACTCGGGCTTTCTTGGTTCATCTGAAGAAGATGTAAAGAAAGTAATCCTCCAGAAAAAGTCTGCAAGAACACAATACATTTACACTGGATGTTCAGTCTCACTGACAAAGTGGCTAAGCAGTGACTACTTCTTGAAAGATGACAGCTGAAAAGTCACCATCTCCTCCTGCTAATGAGCCCACTTCTGCCATCCCATCCTCTCCGTTATGTCTCTACTTCAACTTTTTGCATTTCACCGCTCCCTTTGCACATTACCCCATGTAACACTAGATCACGTTGCTAGCTATGACACTTTCCAGGATAGCAGGGTACAACTACAATATGATTTGTCTTTTGAGACTATCTTCATATATGTGTTCTCTTCCTAATTACAGCCAGATCAGATATATCAAAAACAACCTTTTGTGGAGCTGACACTAATAGCACTGATGCACATCATACAGACCAAGAGACACTTAATCTCGACTTTATTCCATTTGTGATCCACTGCACTACAACAAACTGTTTCCCCGCAGCTCTACACTTCCAGTCGTGCACCGACGGCAGCGCCTCCCCTCGGGACCAGAAGTTAATTTCCCTAACAACTTTATAAGCGACGCCTACGATATCCAACAGTAACGCAAACACTGATAGGCTGTAATGCAGTGACGGAACATTCCGTTTAAGAACGACCTCCTCCGCCCGCCCGCCACGCACTGCAGCCACGCACTTGCAGCCCCCCACGCGTAGCTCCGCTAGGTTCGCACGTGTACTCGCCGCATATCCCCGCACCGCCCCCTTGCTCAAGCCCGCAACACATCCCGCCGGTAGCGCGCCACGGCCGCACCGTGTCGTTGTCAGCGTCCCCCAGGCAGATGGCATGTGGGAAGAGGCTGCCGCCGAACTCGAGCGCCACGCGCTGCACGTAGCTGACGGACCTCATCCGGCTGCCGCTCCGGCCTCCAGGCCGGGACGACGGGAACGCGATGGCGGCTCCGAGAGCTCAAGCGAGCGGGGGCGGGGGGAAGATGACGTCAGAGCGGAGGAGCTGCGGCGCTCGGAGGGGCGGAGCGGGGATGCGCTCCCCCCAAAATATTGCAGCGTTGCAAACCAGCGTTATGTGCTACGTGATTCAGCTTCGTGCCGTGATGGCGCCCTACCGTGTTACTCAGAGCAGCTGTGCGATTCTTGATCTGGTTCAGTGGGAAACTATGCCGCCTAGAGTGATTTCCTCTCGCTTATGTTGTAGGCCAAGTTACATTACTCATTACATTTTTACTTATCATAGAATGATAGAATCACCAAGCTTGGAAAAGAGCTGTAAGATCATCTAGTCCAACCGTTCACCTATCACCAGTAGCTCCCACTAAACCACGTCCCTCAACACGACATCCAAATGCTCCTCGAACACCCCCAGGGTCGGTGACTCCACCACCTCTCGATAGTAAATGGACAGTTTCGTTACCATACCTTAAAGATACTGTAAGAAAACCATGTGGGGTGAAAGTCTTATACATTTAGAGAGGTAAGTGTAATTTACAAGTCAGTACTCTAATTTAGATTTAAAGCATTTTTCTAGAAGAATATATAAACTGTGATGCTTGTGTGTGTGACTTGTTATAAATACTAGTATGCTATTTTCTGCCAGCAGCTAGACTCGTCCTTAAAGATAGCATAGAAACTTCTATTGGCTGAATACTGCATAGTTACGAGTATTTGGTAAACTTGGTAACAATGGCAAAATAGTACTCTCAGGTTTGCTAACATGCCCCAGCATCTGCCATCACCTCTAAAAATTCCTCAGTACTGTATAGACTACTGTAAGGAACCATTACTTTAAGAACTGGTATCTCTGTGAAATTCCACCCTTGCCCTATCACTACCTACCTGGGTAAAAAGTTGATTTCCTTCATGTCACTGAAGAAATGATTTCTTCAATGCCTTTACAGACCTCCAAGATCATCTAGTCCAACCATCCACCTACCACCAATATTAGCCCACCCTTAGTACTACATCTAAATACCTGAACATCTCCATGGATGGTGACTGCACGACCTCCCAGAACAGCCTGTTCCAGTGCCTCTTCTAGAGAATGTATTTTTTCTAACACCCAACCTAAATCTCCCCCAGCATAATTTGAAGCTGTTTCCTCTAGTCCTATCACTAGCTATGTGGGAATGTGGGAAAAGAGGCCTACCTCCACCTCACCACAACCTCCCTTTTTAGGCTGTTGTATAGGTCTCCCCAGAGCCTCCTCTTCTCCAAGACTAAATAGTCTCAGTTCACTCAGCTGCTCCTCAGCAGACTTGTGCTCCAGACCTCTTACCAGCTCCATCCTAAATCCCAAAACACCATTTATGTATTTTCCCAATCCCTACCTCCCCTTGGGAAGGTATGAGGTCTATACATACTAATTGATAGCTTTATTTCATACTCAGTGAATGAGAAAGGAATACACACCTCTGCTTCCAATCAAAACAAACAGTACATACTTTTCTACCTGGTCCATCATACATCTTCAAAGTGAAAATTACCTTATCTGTGCTATCTTTCATACAATGACAGTGATGGAAATTAAATTACACCAAGTTACAGCAAATCATTTCATGCACTTTGATACAGTCCTGTGAACAGTGAAAGATAGGCAGTCATGCTTTCTGTTTTGATAAAGAAATTTGACAATAGGTATCTTTTTTTGTTGTATATTTGTGACTCCATTTTCAGTCCACAAATATATTACTTGCAAATTTTCACATGAAATGTATAGTTACAGTCAAACATCAAACAAAAAAAATTAACGTCTCTTCACTAGACTTTCATAAGCCCTCTCCTATCAAATATATTTTACTTCACAAGTCATACTGTACTCACGTCATCACTTTTTGGCAGTACATAGATTTATGAACAATTACTGTCAAAGATGAAACACAGGAAGAGTAATAATCATCAAAAATATCTGAGGAACACCTGGAGAACTCACCAAGAATGGCAACCACTGCCACTGAACCAGCCTGATGCATCATTCTCACAAAAGCAAGGTCAAACATTCCACTAGCCTTATGCTTTTGTTACTGTTTTTTGTGTTTTAGTAAAAACACATTAAAAAAATAGGACTTGTTACTTAATTACATTGAATTCATGTATTTAATATGCAACCCATGGCAATTCCCTGGTCGCTCAATGCAGCCCAGGCAAGCCAAAAGATTCTACAACCATGCATTAGTGTCTCTTCAGTAGGATTCTTCCCTTGTGAGCCATCTATAAATGTTCAATTCAGAGGCAGTTGTGCTCTAGTATAACATAAAACATCTTTCAAATATACAGGGCTGATATTATTTAATCAAAACTTATGAATCTCTCAGAAGTTTGCATTTCATTAGGAATTATAAGCATTTTTAAACATGTTTTACTATTGGCTCTTACTTTATCTTCAAAGCCAGTCACGTTCAGATATAAATCATTATTTTTCTGGTCCAGTTTTATAACATAAAGGGGAAAGAAATATGAACAGATAATAATGCATAGGTTACAGACTTGCATACACTTTTAAGCAGCATTTTCTTCATTTGCAGAAAGATAGGTGATTCTGTATAAATTGTCCACACTTTAACATTCCAATGAATCAACAGTATCAGAAAAAAAGTAGATACTGTGGCTACTGTACTGCTATGTGGATAGGAAAATGCTAAATGACTAGAAGACAATACTCACAATTCCTTGCAAATGCCAATAAACACACAAAAAGTTTCAGTTCCTTAAGCTTATTTGGAGCTTTATTACTTATGCTGACTTCACAGTCTTCACCTTCTGCAATATGCAAAACAGAAGCATACAAAGAAGGATACAGCACTTAATGGAGGAAGGGGAAGGAGACAATGCCAAGGCAGTAGAACAAGGAGCACTGATTTGTTCTCAAATCTCACATGAAGACTGCTGGAAAAGGCCAACTGCTTTAGAAAACAGAAAAAATAAAATCAAGGAAACTAATCCCAGACTCTGCTTCCAAAATTTAAGTGAGCTAGAACCAGAAAGACACAAACACCAATGGCAAAATGCAGATGAATCAAGCAGAATAAATCCAGACTGAACCCAAACAGTAACAGAAGATGTATGAATAAATAAAGTCCCAAGGATTAAATCAGATTTGTACTGCCATTCAGCTTCTTTCAGACATACAAAGCTGTTCTTGACTGTGGCATGGTGACTCAGCCTCTGCTCCTCTGAAGCCACTGTCCAACCAGGTAGAAAAATAAGGTCTGGAAATTCTTTCATTTACAAAACTAATGGAATATGGTTTGTTTATGCTTCTTTGTCACCTTATTTATCTTCAACTCCATTCTGCTCATCTTTCATTTCCGCATCTTCAGTGTGGCTGGTTTGAAGAATGGTAGCTGGCTAAACAGAGACATAAGATAAAACAAACACCTTCATGTATTATTAAAAAAAAAAAATTGTCAAAATCTGAAACAATACCAGAAATGTCATTTAATGTCTACCACTAGAACTGATTCTCAACATTATCTGACTATATTCAGAAAAGCAAACAAATCCTACACTAAAGTAGACGTCAAAAATCAAAAAGCAGTGTCTCTAGTGGTAGGCATCACACAAATCTGCCTTCTGTGAAGAACAGGACTATACCATCTTTCTTAGGGGCAGAGGCATACGTTTTGGTAGCATTCACATGATCCTTTAGCACTTTTCATGGCTACAGCTTGTTTCAGCAATCCACTCTTCCAGTAGCAGCACATTCTGTCATGTGCTACAACTACACACACCAGAACTCCTGGCAGTTGTGCTGCCTGAAAGGAACCTGCACAGTACAGACAGATAACAAGCAATTCACAGAATCACAGCATTGTAGGAGCTGGAAGAGACCTCGGAAGGTCATATCTAGAGCAGCTACCAATTAAACCCTGAGATTATACATGTGAAGATACACAACAATTCTAGTTCGGTTGCTGCATCTTAATCTTGCTCAAATTAAAAATAACCATGACACTGTGTAAGTATATATGACAGTGTCTAGGACAGAATACTTTGTCCCAGGATCTGGTATGCAAGGACTGCTTTAGCCAGGTACAAAACATAGACAATGCCACTTTCCTTGCAGAATTAGCAGGGAATTTTTATGTGTTCGTTTACACTTCTCCATGAGAAGGAGAACTAAACGCAAGGAACTGCTGCTACACTTCAAAAAGAAAAGCAAACAAATTCTCCAGAGCAGCTTGCCCATCTAACCACAGAATTATCTCCCCTTTCCCTCCCACCTTTACTATATGACTTTAGCAGAGCTGAAGCATAAATGCATCTACCATTATCTGAGAGAAAACTTGATTTCTTACACACCTCATTTTGAGAGAATGGGGGACAGGCAGAGGAAGGGGAATAATTTGTGATGTGTTTCATGTAAGAAGCAGTCAGCTGATGCTTCTTTTCTGAGGACAATAGGCCCAAGACAGACCCACAGTCACCTAGCCACCAGAATTAACTGTTCTCAGAATAATCAGTTCAAGGACAAAATACACTTTTTAAATTCTTGAATGTTGTGTTCACACCTCATTGCTACTTTCTTGTTAATACTGCTCTGTTGCAAAATCAGTTTCAATAACTAAAAGAATTTTATGCAATATTCTTAGTACTGACAATCGCACTGCTCAAACACAATGATTTAATCATGTTAAGTGTTGCCCATCCCCAATATGCGCCC
>VXAB01002415.1:0-26324 GCA_013399175.1 Odontophorus gujanensis | reverse complement strand
CACCCCAAAATGGCCCCCGCCCCCCCCCCCCAAAAGCAGCTAGCTACTTGAGTGCTCTCACTCTATAAGTAAGCCAAATATTTTTTGTCTAACATACAACATGAGACAATGTGATCTTCTGGAGTAGCACTACTTACTTTTAAGTCTTTGTCTGCAAGCCTTTGGAACATATTGGCATACATCTTTTTCTCTTTCTCGTGCTGCTCCCGTATTTTTTGCTGACAAGTTACTAGTTGCACTTTAGCAGCTTTGTTACTTGGATAGAGTTGTATCACCTTCTGGAAATCTCCTCGGGCCAATTCAAAGTCATTGACAGCTAAGTGGGCTTCTCCACGACGGAAGAGGCCTTTTTCATTCCTGCTATCCAGTTCAAGTGCCTGCATTTAAAACAGAGAAATAAAGAAACAAAAACAGCATGTGAAAACAACATAGTGTCTGTTTTTTTTTGTTTGCTTTGCTTTTTTTTTTTTTTAAACTAATATGCAGTCAGAACAACAGCAACTGCTAGAAAATGAACATTCCTATTTCCATTGTTGTCAGGGCTTAATAATAAGTTGAATTAAATACAGCAAAAATAAGTAGGAAAAAAATACAATATGCCATATTCAGCACCTTATGTTCATACTTATTTGCTAATATCCAACTGCCAGCTAATCAGAAAGTCTGAACACCACATGGCTGGGTATTCCTCAAGTCATTAAAGCAAGAGAAATTGTCAGATTTCTTAAGCAGCCTAAGAATGAATAAACCCTACTACCTTGTCGCAGTTCTCCAAAGCCTGAGAGTACTCCTTCAGCTTGAGATGGCACATAGCTAGATTAAGGTGGGCAGCAAGCCTCAAGCTCTTGGCTTTTACATCTTCCTCATCAGAAAGTCCAGATTCATGCTCCAGCCACGACACAATCTTTTTATACTGTAATGCTGCTCGTTTGTATTTTCCTTCCTGTAAATAAGGCAGTTTAATTTTCACACAGCTCACCATAGTTATTTTTATTTGAACTTTCCCCTGCCCCTTTCTGCTTACCTAGAACAATAGGTCTGAAAAAAGAGAAAATAAATAAATAAATAAAATCAGAGTAATCAGAAAACTTCTATTACCAGAAAAACACTACCACCATAGTGTATCACTACTGCAGCAGGTTAGAATATCTATTTGGACTCTGCATATCTAAGGGTACCTTTTCTTTTTTCAGACACCTTTCCCCATAGTCCTCCCCATGAAACAACATGGAGAAAATCATAAACATCACTCTAAAGTAATCAAAGCTGTAGATCATTATTATCAGTCCATAACACGGACTAAGATGTTATTATTTCTTGAGTATTATAATTTACCTTGAAGTACTGAGTGCCTCTCTCCTTCACCATACAGCTTTGTTCCAATTTTTCTTCTGTATTCATTTCCCAAGACTCCTTAGCCTATCCAAATAGGAACAGTTTAAGACAACGACAGGGAAACCATACAGCCATGTTATTTCTCAGTAACAGCACACTAGAGATAGACTTGGAAAAAACACTTTTGCACAGCTACTGGAAACTGAGCTTGAGCAGGAAAGATGCTGACAGCAATAGACAGGAGACCAGTAAGAAGGACAATTTCAATTAAGAGCCCCCAGAGCATAATAACCACCTGCAGTAACATCTTCCCTACTTCAGATCAAAAGACTAAGGATTCCACTGTCCTCATTTAAGCTACATCAACAATCCCCACTCCCCAGTTTGTTTGTTCTCATTCCCACCTTTTCAAAACTTTTGAGTTTCACTTCATATTGTAGTTCTGCATTCGGAGGGATCTGAAATTTCTCCTTCCCAGTACTTCCAAAACCATAGCTGTAAGATTGGGGGGAAAAAAAGTTCAGAAACTGGATATTCAGACAAACCTCCACACAGGAGGCTGGATGTAAAAACCATAAAAATCTGCCTATGTAGTGTTACTGCAAGAGAAAGTCTCAAGGAACAGCAGATAATTTTTCAGAATTTGCATGCACAAGACAGAAGAGGAAGAAAAACTTGGGATTAATTTTGCAAATTTCCATGTTAATAATTATTGCTTTGGTTTTTGACTTTGTTCTGTGTTCTTGTTTTTCAAGTTTTACTTGTTGTTTGGTTGCTGCTGTTTCTATGAAGGGAGAGCAAGTTGGAAAAAAAATATATTCTGAGGTTGCATATATCTTGCTTTATATTATAATCCAACACAGGCTATTTCTTTCACAATATCTGTATTCTAACTATTTCCTGAAAGAGATAGCAATACACAGAGATTAAATGAACAGCTGTGCACAAGATACTGCCAATCCAGTAATTAACAGTAAATGACCATACAAAGTTTCTGCCCTGAAACTTCAGGAAAAAGCTGCAGACTAGCAGAAAAGCCCTGAACATAGGTCTAATTTTCCTTTCTTCTATCAAATTTAGTTCAGCTTAAAAACCTTAAAAGCAAATACATTCAAGTTTGATGGAAAAAAAAAAAATCAGTGCAAACTCCACTTGTTTTATATTTGTTCATGCTAGGAGAAAATTCTGCTTGCATTTAAGGGCATTTAAAGTCCATTCATATCTCTGAGTTGGTTGTTCTTGGTCTCAGAATTCTGAGATTTTAGATCCAAGGTTTAGGCAAAGCTCCACCTTATTCCCTACAGAAAACCTGAATATTTTCTTCCAAATTGCTTAAGAATTCAAGCAAACACTTCCCAGTGTCAAAGGATTTCAGATACTCCTAATTAACCACATTTCACCTGAACACTGCATATCTCATCACATAAGACTACACAGAAGGCTTACTGGAACTTTTACTACTCTGTTACTTAATCTACGTGTCTTTATATACAATGCTGTATATTAAGTGTACTTTCATTAAGAAAGACCCACATGAATGTGAGTTAAAAACAGCAACAGTATTTATTATAACATTCACTAGGATCAGCACTATCGAGACTTATGTCAATTTCAACGCTAGCATCAGTGGCTAAGTAATCTTAGCTTCATATCTTCTATAAATCAAAGTTTTAGGTCTGATTCCGTGTTTACTTTAGCGCAGAAAAGAGTTGAAAAACACTGCAAATAAACACATTGCTCTCACCAGACACTTAGAATAAACCCTCTCATGTATAAGAAGATCACAAACAGCTTACTTGGGTTTGAAATAGAAAATGGATTCCTCAGATTTCTCCATTTTCTGGATTGCTTTTTCCAGACCATGAGGAAGATCATAGTTATCACCTTCTCCAATCTCAAACCGCAGCTCACGCCTATCAAAAGCACGATCTCCATATCTGCCTTCAAACTGGACTGGTAACAAAAAAGAGAACCCAAATACAAATCAGAAGGTGCCTGTCTGTGGTAAGGGGTATGTAGCACAGGCAATACAAGGAATGCCAGAACTTCCCCTCCTAACCAGTCTTTTTTTAAGGGTTAAACATGCATGTTATCAATTGGCAACAAATTCTACATCTGGTGCTTTAGTTAATAAATGCTTTTTCCTTCAAGCTGTTGCCTTGTGTGGGCTTTTTTTCCCCATTCCAACAACAAGTGCCAGAACTACTTTCCCTCTTGCTCCTCAGGAAATGGACACACTTTATTAGACTCCTTTAACTTTTGTGACTGGATAAGCACTTGGTCAGATTTAGTTATCTCTGAAGAACACAGATCCTGTTGGAAAAAAATCTAACCTTCTCTAGAATAAAGAGAATGAAAGCTTACTCTTAGTTGTTATGTTTACTTGCCAATTGAAGAGAAGACGTGTATTCTTCTCTCCCAGAACAAAGAAATGGCAGGTAGAGAAAAAAACACTTTCCATCACAGTAAATTCATTTACTATTTGTGTAACATACATACTCTCTACAAGAGCACCCTCATTGGGCTTCAAGTAGCCTTCGCCTTTCTTACGGATTCTTCGGATGATGCCACCATCTTCATCATCAGTGAGGTCTTCCCCCTTAAACTCAAACAGCTCTATCTATTAAGGGAAGAAAAATCTTGCATTTACTTCTATCACATCAATTCAGTAGCTCACAGAATTGCACTTGAGTTCCTTCAAACCACAGCTGTTAAGACAGCCACTGTCTTAATACCCTGTAAGATATCATGCAGCTAAGACTACAAAGATGCCATATTTAGCAGATACTGAATGGAAACCTACTGAGTAGTTTCAAATGATTATATAATCTTTTTTTCCTCCAGCAACTTTGGTCTTCCAATACTACAAATAAGATCCTTTAATTGAAAGGACTGTGAGACTGGCTTCTGAGTGAAGCTTACATGAGCCGCAATACTTAAGGACTACTACAGGACAAACAAAAAACGATTCATAGAAGAATATCCTAAGGGCAAGTAATGAGGTTGAGCTGGAAGGAATGCAAGGAGAGGAGCAACATAGTTAAATATAAAAGATGCAATCTTCCCCTTAAGTTCTGATCACACCCATAATTTCATCTATCATCAAACTAAGGTAAACTTTAAAGGGCTTGTAATGAGCCCAAAATATTCCAAATCTTTGTCCAGCAATAAAACAAATCCAATCATATCATTTTATCTCAGATTTCAACTGTTCTCCATCCATTTCCTCACCCTCCAATTCTTTTGCCAAAGGACATAGTTTCAAAACTTCTGTGTCCATCTTCCTTGCATGCCTGAATGCAGCTACTGTTCTCATTTAACCTCTCTTACATTCTCTCCTCTCTCATGCCTTATCTTTGTATAACGGGGGAGCTTCTCAGAAAAAATGAAGACAGAGAAGAAAAATGACAAATATTTAATCATTGAGAAAGAAGTACAAATAAAGTATTTGTAAAAATAAACCAAAACCATCACCTGGTCCACCTTCTAGCCTAGAATTGCTGCTGCGACAAATTAATTAAGCTTTTCAAATGCTGGTGCTAATGTTGGAATAGATTATCCACTCTGAATCTTCACATGGTCTTCTAAGACTTTAATTCAAATCACAGTTTGAAGTAACAGCATCAACACAGTGTGCAAGAACAACCTAGTCACAAAACAAACTTTGTGATGGCTACAAAATTAATGAAAAAAACTCTTTGCTATCTTGTCTGTGAATAAAACAGTAATAAAAACTGCACAGAAAAGCAATTATCGTGTAGTCAACATTGGTTGATTAAGGCACATCCAACCCATGGACCACATGCAGCCAGCTCAGCCCATACAAAGGCCCAACCTTTGCCCCACACCATTATGGTAGAGACTCCTCCCCACTGAATGCCCAACCCAGTCCCTGGCATGCAGCAGTCACTCAGCAACAACCAAAACATCAGTATGCTATTAACGTTGCCTCAGCTGAAACAAGGACTAGAGGAGGGTACAGCACAGCGCTAACTCCGCCGCTCATACCTGCCACACATATTCTGTTGAATTGAAACATGACACGCTCTTGTGCTGCTTGGTGAATAAAGCACAGTAATTGACAAGAGTATTTCAATCTACCCGGTGTCCTCCCAAAGTTAAGCAGAACCCCCCAAAAAAAGAAAACTGGGGATGAAGGAAGAACACTCCAAGGGAAACAGACACATGAGGATAAATAATATGGCACTATGGTGAATTTGTAAGAAAATAATGTCAGTTTCAAAAACTGGAATTTGAAAAGACATCATAAGCAAAAACACACTGCCAAACCCAAAACATATCACAGAAAGTTCTGAAAACACAAAATAACAAAAATGAAGAAAAGACTTGTAAGTGTATTTAAAATATTTTGTTGAGATAACAACTCATATAGACTCTATTATAACAGCTTGTTATGTGGTAGCAAACCCAATTAGAAATAAAGAAAATAAAAACAAAATTTTATGAGCAAGGTTATTAAGCAAGGTATGAAAAGTACAAATATATTTTGTCCTAAGTAAAAAAAACTAACTAAATAAAAATCTAAGATCAGTTTGCCTTACCAGGTTATAGACAGGAAAACTGAAGAAATAGGAAAATCTGTCAAAAATCTGGACAGTAAAGTTGCTAACTTCAAATTTTATGCTTTGGCAACAGATGAAAGCATGATGTCACAGATAGAGCTGTACCATACATTTTTATTAGAGGTAATGAAAATGAATATAACATCACTGAAGAAACAGCTTCTCCAGTGCCTTTAGAAGACACAACTACATCTCTTTATTTGAATGACTATTAAAAAATACATTCAAACAATTTTCTTTAAACGTTGTCATCATGTCTGGTATACCCTCCAGTGCCCTGAAGACAAGCTGCTAACAAAACGGGACTTAGAATTGCTATCAATAACTCACATTTCATGAAATATTGTTACATCAAACATCAAGAAAATGTATGCGCATGTGTTATATAATGCAAATCATCACAGCTTTCAATTTCATGTATTTCAAGGGATTGAATCATCACCAATTCCAGGAGTTCCTTAAATGGATGCTGGTTCTGGGGACATCATTTACTTTTCTGAAGTCAGGTAGCTACATCAAGATGGAACACTAAAAACATTATACAATTTGAGAAATGAAATCAATTCCTTTATGGAATTGAAAGGAAAATTTGTGCCAGAACATGAAGATTAAAAATGGCTCACAGATTTAGCATTTTTTGTGGATTTGATTGCTCCTTTCAATTAATTATACATGAAGCTTCACGGTGAAAATGATCTCATCTACACTGTGTTCCAAAACATAAGTACTTGAAATGAAACTTTAAACTACACCAAGTTCAAGTGACGTCAAATAATTTCATGCACTTTAATATGCTGGTTAAACACAGTCCTGCAAACAGTGAAAAAATATGCAACCCTTTTTCAAAATAGAAAGCATTTGAGAATAAGTTTCAGTATTAAAAAAAACAGACCTATTTTTGTTGAATTCATGATTCTGCTTTCAGTTCATCTAAATACATTACCTCAGTTTTCAATATATAGAACTGCAATCAGATACTCAACTCAAGAATTTGATCACGTCTGTTTATGAGACTTGTATGACTGATCTTAACAGAGAAAAATATCCCTAATTTCACAGTCATGCCTTATTCATGTCATTGATTTTTTTCCAGTAAGTATATTTGTGAACAATTACTGCCAAGGATGAAATACAGTAAAATTTCAACAAAAAACTCTGATGAGCACCTTGTGATCTCAAGAATTGGAACAACTTCCATGAAAACAGGTTGATCTATTAGTTTCACAAATATACCACTAGTTTCATATTTTTATTGCTTTTTAAATGTTTTTCTTAAAAATATTGAAAAATAAAAGTTTTGTTACTTCTATTAACCATGCTATATATTCAGCTTAAGAAATTTCCTTTTCACTCACTGATGTCCAGGCAAACCAGAAGTTTGTACACCCATGCATTACAATAAAATACTTTAAAGAAGTTCAAAGCTACTGTTGCAGAGATTCATGAACTGAACGGAAACTACAAGGAATGTGAAAGCAGCTGAATATGCACTATCACAAAGATTATTTCTACTTGCTATTTTGATGGATACCTAACACCAAATATAATCCTGGTCTAATTTACTTGATCTGACACACATGCTCCAAAACATCCCTGATGAAAATACAGGTTTCTCCACTTCTTTTTTTGTGCTCCCTTCCCACTCTATCCTAAAGGATCTCAAGGAATAAAAATAAAATACAGACATCCACTATTTCAGGTCATAACCACCAGTATCCAACTGTTGATGTGACGATTAGTAAGAGTTACAAAATCTTTAGAGAAAAATTTTAGAGTCCTAACACAAGCACATATACACACACAAAAAAGTGTTTTATTTGTAAGGGAACTTGTGCATGATTCTGGTGTGGTGATGGCATTCACAAATGAACCATGCTGTCACTGTTTTTTTAATAATCTAGAAAGAAAACATAGGAGGTAGACTAAAGAAAGTAGCAGCTTCAAAGACTTCATATCTAACATTCCTGTTTAAAAATAAATTATATCACATAATTTTCACAGTAAAAATGTTCTTCGTTTTGTTATACACTTCTAGTGACTGTATCACACTTACCTCAAAAATCAGTGTAGCATTGGGAGGTATCTTCGGTGGGCTGCCAGCTAAGCCATAGGCATATTCTGGTTTACATGTAATCTGACATATTTCACCAACCTTCATAGTTGCCACAGCAATGTCCCATGCTTTGATCACCTCACCTGTACAAATCAAATTTCTATCATGATTCCTAGGTATACATGAAAGACATAGGCAGCTCTTTCAGTATACAAAAACTTCAAAAGAAATACTGACTTATGCTTGTTCTCATTTATATAATGCTTGTTCCAGTTCATATACAGCCATTTTAACTGTAATCAAGTTACAAAGTTACTGGGGCACCCAAAATTAGCTAGACTTTTCCACTGTATAGTGATTCTTTTTCTCCCCTTACTTCTTCACCCATAGACAACACAGATAATCTGGACACACATCACGCCTGAAGTGCTTGGCAAAATCTCCAGTGTGACCAAGCAGTAATATTCTTCAAAGAAGGTCTTCAGGTAAGAGATTGCCCGTATTCTGAAAACAATCCACAACAGCCTTTTTTCTCTCTGTACTTTGTCAGTTGGCAAAGACCAACACAAGTGGTAACAAAGTTGCACACATTTATAACAGAAAGGGGAAGGAAAGCAGAACATGTATCCCTTCTAAAGCCAAAGTAACAAAATCCCCTCACTCAAGCTCTCCTACTTGTGGTTTCTTTAAATTCAGTCAAGCTGGCTTTTATTAGCCTTGTACCATTTCTATCATCCCAAATTCAGGACTCTGTAGAATTTATCTCCCAAATAAAAACCCAGAAGGTAGAGAAGTCCTAGTGAAAAAAAAGCACAGATGGAATATTAAATTTTGCTGGAACTACTGTTTGGATTTTCATACTAAAAAAAAAAAAGTTTTTGCTAAAAAAAACTATTTACTTCAAAAGTTAGATTTGAGAGCTTATGTAAAGAGGGAGAATATTTCCTCTTTCTTTCAGTTGTAACTGATCACTACAGTATTTGTGAACCCTGTCTCAGTACCCAGTCACAATTAAGTCTTCTTGAATTTGAGGCAACAAAATACAAAAGTAATGTTAAAACAATCAAAATACATGCTGCGGCTACTTAACTGCCTTTTATCACTGTATCTCACAAGAAATTCACATTGAGGTGAGTTTGCTTCCCCTGGAAGTTCTATATCTGAGGTTCTGAGAATTCTGAGGCAGGTACACAACATGCCCATTCAAAAAGATCTCAAAACACTTCTGCTTTAATCATCTTATGTGTATAAACCTCAAGCTCCAAAAACAAGTTTAAATAGCAATTTTAATAAACGAAAGAGCCATGTGTGCAAGGAAACTCTATCTCAATATTACTAAGATTGATCAAAAGCAAACATAAGGTATTACCTTTCCCCAAGTCAAATGAAAACTTGTCTCTCCTGTCCAGACTGGAGTCAAATTTTGTGCCATCAAGAAGCCATCCTGTATAATGGACAGTAACTTTATCACCTATCATCGGAGACTCTGTACCAGTGCCTTCCCTCTTGACAACCTGAGAAAAACAGTAAGCAGCACTACAATGATCAAAACTAGATTTGCCTGTTGGACTTTAATTCCACTCACTTAAGATGCATGCCTTACAATCTCCAGTCAACAAGAGATTTGCAGGTTTGCTTCAGTTATCTGAAGAGGTAACAACTAGACTGTCTGGAGATGAGTAGTGCTTCAAATGCAGGAAGAACATGAAGGTGGTTCTGCTGCCACCAGGTAAAATCCTCTGCATACTGTTCTGATACAAAACTAATGAACAATCAAAAGGACCTCCCCTGGAACCAGTGTAATGATAGTACAGAATTGGTTTAGGTCAGTTCAGTAGGTGTAACCTGCACTTCTGCAGCTACCACTACTACAAAACAAACAAACAAACCCTGGAGTTGTGCTGGCTAGAATTCATGACCTCCACAACATTTTGCCTTACCAGCTCATAATCATATATATGTTTTTGTGTTGTTGGTTTTTTTGTTTTTTGTTTTTTTTTTTTTAAGTTAACAGAACCTCAGTTCTTCTGCCAGCATTCCCCTCCTCCTTTATATTTTTTTTATGATGCAGAAGCAGGAGATAATCAGAGTGGGTACTACATACGGCAGACAGATACTTCCCGCCTTTTAAGATGTTCAAGTAGCCAAGGTACAAGAGACCTCCAGGTAGCTTCCTCTACAGTCTCCATGCGAGAACTCCAACCTGATTCATACATTCAAGTTACATACAAAAGCTCCAAACTCATGAGAGTACATCAGCAAGAAACATAGGAAATAGTATTGAGATAAAGCACCTGTTTTTCAATGCAGTCCCAACATCCTTCCTGGAAAGGCAGTGCCACTATGAGAAACGTGAAACCTAAAGCCAGAAAGCTCAAAAATTTAAAAACAAAATCCTGTCTTTTTTGCACTGTTGCTTTTTACATTTCCTAACAATAAGCCTCAAATTTCAAGAACGGCTTATTGTAATTGTAAAAAGTTATTAAGAAAGACTAAAAAAGTTTCCTAGACAGGGAAATTGGATTTCTCCTGTGAGGGGAGGAAGGTAGTGCAACTGTCCCCCTCAAGCATAAACTGTGCCATCCTTAACAACTGACATACAAATACAAAAGAAAGAAGACATACTACAGCATTTCCAGCACATAGCAAAAGCGTAGACCACCACTGGTCTCGCAGCCAGCTCTAACAATCTTCACTACTAACTCCTAAATAACTTACTTTCTCTCAGAAGCTGAACGAGCCTTCCCAGCTCCTGTCACCAAGCACACCTATGCCAGGTCCAAATGTAAAACGCATTATCTCAGGTTCCAGGAGATGCTCGTTTTAAGACGGAACGTCCCCATATTCAGGTTGTTAGAAGCAGTTTATTCTGCCTACACAGAACAGCACTACTCACTACCAGCTACACAGATAGAAGAGACGCGCGCGTTCTGTAAGAGCACCATCTTTAATTCTAGCGTCAGACCACGTGCCGAGGGCGGGACGGATCTCCCTCCCCACCCACCCCGCCCCCAACCAGCCAGCAGAGCACTCTTCCCGGCTTTCCCATACCCACGCGGGACAGAGAGTGACGCTCCCTCTTTCCCCCCGCCTCTCCCTTGGGACTTCCTCACAAAAAACGCGGGCTCCTCATCCCTAGCTCCTGCGGAGAGCCCCGTACTCAGTAGTGCCCGCACAGGCCGAGACAGCCGCCTCCAGCGCTGCGGCTGATGCGTATGTAACCCTGAAGGCTGCGTGAACGCGGCAGGCGGCCCGGTAACGCCGTTCCCCGAGGTGAAGGGGACAGGCGGCGAGTCGGCGGCGTGGGGAAGGACGCCGAAGGGAGCGCCCGCTCGCAGGCCGCTCCGGAGAGTCCTGTGCCAGGCTGGTACCCCGCCGTCCCTGAGTAGCAGGCAGCGGCCACCGCAGTCACTCGGTACCTTGAGAACACCCTCATCCTGCTTGGGGGTGATGTCCGTTCCCTCCGAGGGAGCCCCGTCCGCTTTCATCTCCTCCGCCGTCATCCCGTCCGTCGCTGCCACTGCTGCGCTCGGAAGGAGCCGCCTAATGGAGTCCTGGCCTGCCGCGCTGCGCTGGTGTTTCGCTGCACCTCCGGCTGCAAACAGCGAGCGTCAGCGCCACGCACACCTTCTTCCCCGCCTTCACTGCAGTGCAAGGCTCGGGACAGAGAGGAGGAGGAGGAAGGGGAGGGGCCGAGAAGTTTCTAGAGTGGCGGCCGAGCTGCCGCAGAGCGTCCGCCCGTGGTGGGGGCGGATTAAAGTGCGTGTCGGCCCTTGGGGCGGAGAGGCCACTGTTGAGGCGTCTACTGGCCGAGGGGAGTTTCGGATACGTGGTTGTGCCGAGTTGAGCTAAGCTGAGCTGAGCTGAGCTGATGCAGTATTCGGTAGGAGGTGTGCGTTATTCCTGCCTGATGGGGTGCCTGGGCCGGCAGTAAGTAGTAGCGGCTGGTCTGGGCTGGGCTTCAGGTTTTTCCACCAAGCCTCGCTGTAGCGTCCTGGTACCGCGAGTGTTTACAAATGTATGGATGTGATGGCTTTTCGCTCCGCGTGCTGGTAGGTAGTTTATAGTCATACCAGTGGGCTCGGTGAGGGTGAATAAACACATGGAGTGCAGGCATCTCGGTTTGCTGGGCTGCCAGTCCCGTTATAAGCCGTTATAACCTGGACTGTAGGTAGCAAAAATATTGAGGCATTTCATGAGTACTAAATGTACATTGTACTACATGTATTTAGTACACGTACAACGTGCATTTAGTACAACGTACTAAATGCATGTTCTCTCGTCAGCAGTGATGCCTGGGTTCACTGCACTCTCTTTACAGTTCCTGACTTCTCTTTTTACATTGATTTTATAATCCCATGCTATATTTTAGGCTAAACTAAGCTTTTGCTGGCTTTCTGCCTTTCGTTATGGAATGAAACTAAAGGAAAAATAAGATGTTCTCGCGAAATAAAAGTGGGAAAAACAAAGAAGAGAAGGTCCCTGCAAAACAAGATAAAGCTGAGAGGAAGAGTTCCACTCACAAGGGTCTGGTTAAACAAGCTCATCGGGCAGGTGTGTGGCGGGAGATGCTATCTTGTATGTAAATTGTGTTTGCTGGGCAGAACAAAGAGTGACGGACTTTACGGGGCACAAAGATAGTTCCAGTTGGGCAAAGCAACAAACTGAACCCAGGTTACGAAGTATGTATAAACAAGCTTATGGGGGATGAGTTTATAGATGAATCAAGAAGAATGTGAACCCTGACTACCTCAGCAAAGACGAAAGGGCTCACTGGCATCAGGGTACAGGGATAAAGAGTGACTTTGTCCCCCAGTACTTTGAGAGACCCCACAGGGGTGTGCCCCAGTGGACTCTTGAGATTTATTCGAATAAAGAAAGCTGAAGGCTTTCCTCTGTATCTTTTGTGGAATAAAGATGGTCGAGAAAATTTATTGGAACAGAAGCTTTCTTAAAATGTGTTTTTGGGACTAGTACTTTTTAAGCTGTATCTTGTATATTTCATAAGGCAGTGTTTAAGAAATTGTAGCTTGTGGAAATGATGCCAAGTTAGCTACAATTGCCAAGTGTTATAGAACCATGCTTAAAGTGATAAATAGTAAAAAGGAAGGGGAGGCGTCTAGTGGAGGTCTCTAGTATGTGTTCTGTACCTCATATATTTTCAGCCATTTCCCTCAATTGCAGGGCAGACTCTTCCATAAGTAATTTAAACTCAGTGCAGTAGGCTGTGTCCCTTACTACCCTTTCAAAGGCTGCTGAAATATTGTCTGAGGGCCTCCATTAAAGTTCAGTAGACAACAGCTGAAAATAGGTTGTATGTGGAGTGCTTTATGCAAAATGGGTGCTGATGACTTTAAAAAAAAAAACAAACAACAGTGGGTGTTTTGTTATGTCAATGACGTAATGACACTAGGTATGTAAGAATGGAAATCAAGTCACAAGATAGACAAAAGGTCTGTTTTCCTTTTTTAAACCTCCTTTTATTCATTTAAGGTATGTTTATAGTACTGCAGCACTGTAAAGGAGTCATGACGGGCCTGTTTTCAAGAAGATACACAGTAGAGACAATTTTGAAAGCAAGCTAATGTGAGTACGAAAGAAATGTTTTAGAACTTGATGGATTCAAGCAGCAGAAGTGAAAATGAAAATTTCTGCTGTAGCTTTTCAGGCTGTTGCCAGAAGACTAATAAAATGGTTGTCTAAAATAGCAGAGAACAGCCTAGGCAGCAAAATTTCTGGAAAAAAGTTAATTACAGGAAGACTTTGGAACAGCCTTGAAGGAGGTGAAGACTAGCTACTGATTGTCCGCAACTTGCTAAATCCTTTGTTTTATATGTGTTTCCATGTCAGATGCCATTTTGTCATACTGCCCCTCTGCTGCCATCTTTTGCTTGGTGACAAATGTATTGGGATATTGGTGGGAAAGTTCAGCATATGCTTTACCACCAACTTCCTCTGACATAATGTGCCAGTGTAATAAAATAGCAGGCATTACTTTCAGAGCAGCCCTCCTTTAAAGATTTGCCAGTGATAAAAAGGTTTGGATATAAAAGGGGGGCAGAGAGCAACACAGCTCAGCTGTAGCTTTTTTTTTTTTTTTTAATTGCACTTCTTATGTTGTTGCATTCAGTGGTGGTACCCTTAGAAGCCCACAGCAGGGTACAAATACTCATCAGACTAATGTGCTGTCAGTTTGTGTGGCACTGCTGTGTATGCCATTAAGGATGTCAGCTGCTGCCTGCAGGCAAGTTAAAACCTTATATTTGCCTTTCTCAGCTTCAGTGAGTTACCCTGTTATCCTTGCGTTATCTTATTCCTTTGCGCTCAGTAGTATATAGCCAAACAAGTCTTTTGTTGTCCTTTAAACTTAGAAGAGAGAAAGTTGTTTATCATAATTTCTGATATCACAGTAGACTATTGCAGATTTGTATGGTCTGCATGCCTTAGAGACAGGCCTATTTTATTTTACTATTCAGTTGAAAACCTGTGGTAATACACTCATCTCTTGCTTCAAAACCTAGCAACATTATAAGAGAAATGAGTTGAGCTGAGCTGTTACACTACAGACATGCAGGTAAAACCCAACCCCTCCACAACAGGACTGGAAAAGGGCTTTGTATTTGCAGTTGAGATTTCTGAGCTGTACTTTCCCTAATTCACTAATGTATGTCAGCACTTCTCTAAAACTAGCCCTGGGGCTTTCATTTAGCTAAGTTCTCATTTTCTATAAATTATTTTCTAGTAAGGTTATGATTCCTTCTCCTGCACTTCTGAATGTACTTACCTCCATATTATTTGGGAATTTCATTTATGTCAGGCATATCCAAATTGTAGGCCACATGCAGCCCAGCACTGATTGCAATATGCCCTGCTCCATGCTACGGCGGTGGCCAGTGCGCACCAATTGCTCAGGTGTTGGTGAGCTATTAATCATAAACAGGCTAAAAGCAGGACAAGGAGAGAGAGCAGTGCAGTGCTAACTCAAGTTATGGCAAATATTTTATGTATTTTGAAACGCTGGCTAAACAGAGTCTCCTGTGAATAGCAAAAAATATGCACTGTGGTTTCCATCATGTCAAATTTGAAAACAAGTTTCAAGATTGCAAAATGTGTATATATATTTGTGTATTTGTGACTGTTTTCAGTTGACTTAATATATTACCTACAATTTTTCACATGGAATGTATAGAGTTGGAATCAGACATTTAATTCAAAAATCTGATCATTTCTCTTTACTGGACATTCATAAGCCTTATCTTAACAAAGAAAAATATTCGTCAGTTCATAGTCATGCCTTATTCATGACATCACTTATTGGTAGTGCATATATTTGTGAACAACTTTTTTCAAGGATAAAGCACAGGAAAAATGAAATTTTACTGAAAATCTCTGATGAACACAGTGAGACCTTGCGAAGACTTGTGACCACTGCCATTGAGCCAGACTGATGTGTTAGTTTCACAGGAAGAAGATCAAATAGCCCACTAGCTTTACGGTTTTGTTGCTCTCCTCTTTATGTTGTAATAAAATATTAAAAATTATCATGTTTTGTTAAAATATACAATGTAGTTAATGTATGTAAGTATGGAGGCAGCTCCAAAAGTCATGCCAGCTGTTTTATTATGTTGGCCCACAACATGAGAGGCAGATTATGGTATGGCAGTAGAGAATGAGCCTTCCCATCAATATTCTATTACATTTTGTTGCCATGAAAAAGATGGCAGCAGAGGGACAGTTTGTCCAAATGATGTCTGTCATGGAAGTGTGTGTGAAGCAAAAATATGTTACTGAATTCTTCCATGCAGGGCGGAAAAAAAAAAGCACTCATTGATGTTCATCAGCACTTGCTGAATGTTTAGGGAAACCAAATAGAGGATGTGAGTATAGCGAGTCAGTGGATGGTGTGTTTCAGCAGTGATGACAGCAACAGGTCACCTCTGCTGGTGCAGGCATTTACAGGTGTGGCATGCAGGCTTCTGTTTGTGGGTGATGAAACGTATTTTGTAGCTGAGAATTTGATTTATCAGTGTTACTGCTCTCATTGTATCTGTTGTAGTTTCCATGGAAATAAATAGGAGGCATTACTTTTGGAGTGATGTACATATACGCAGCTCAAGACAATTTCTCTTTGCTCAGTGCAGCCCAGGCAAGCCACAAGGTTGGACACCCATGGCTTATCTGATACATGCTGCTGCCTGTTTTAGATCACAGTTCAAGATTTAAAAAAAGACAGTAAATAATCATGTTAAAAATAGATCTCTTATGATTATGTGCATCCATATCTTTACGTTAGCCTACTTTCCTGGGCAGATAGGAATTTAGTCAAATTTTATTTACAGTTTTAATTACATTTTCAAATAAAAAATTATTTTAAAACTCCCAAGCAGATGTAATCAGCTTCTTTCATTCTATTCTTTCCTGATCTTCAAAAAACAATAGAAATTGATGGATAGCTATGTGCTCAGACACTCAGGATTTCTTTCTCTTTGCATTGTTAGCCATTGAGTAGCTGCTGTCATCAGAAATAAGAGCAATTCCTGATGATTTTTTTTTTTCAATATGAACGTAGTACCACAATAACTAATTACAGATGGCAATTGCCAGATTGATTCTGCTACACTTTTTTAATGCTTTCTTGACCTTGTCCTTGTCCTTGTAAACCTGGTTCTATCAGTCTGTATGGATTATGTTTTTTTCTCCTGGCTGTTATTAACAGTCACCCTTGGATGGTACAAACTATTGGAAATTTTTGTGATGTTGCTCTTGGTGAATCTGGCTTTTATTTGACGTTTTAGAGTTGTTAGTTTTACAGTCTCATCTACTCTTTTCTACCTCTCTCTTCCTTTGATTTGATTGTCTTTGTTTCTTTGACTTTTCTTATGTAAGAGGTTTTTTTCGTTGTACATTTTTCTGGCTGTGTCTTTCCTGATATGAGCTTTCTTGCTTGTCTGCCTGCCAGTGCTTCATCTCTATTAGATGCTTTCTTTTGGCACAGTTCTGAGCAGGTTTTTGGTTTGGTGGTTTTTTTTGTTTTGTTTTTGTTTTTTTTGAGAAAGACCCTTGCACAAGTGTTGTATTCACTTTTGATTTCAATCCATTGCAACTGGATTTATTGTTCTTTTCCATATCAACTTTCTTACACATTCTTTGATCTTTGCATTTCATGGCTTACTTCTTTAGCCTGTCCTGCTGGTAGTCTGATGATGCTTATTCTTTCACAGGTACTGAAAAGGGTAGAAGACTATGCA
Organism: Odontophorus gujanensis; assembly: GCA_013399175.1. Lineage (NCBI taxonomy): Eukaryota > Metazoa > Chordata > Aves > Galliformes > Odontophoridae > Odontophorus > Odontophorus gujanensis. Next base: position 9,105 of record VXAB01002415.1, on the reverse strand, counting down.
GGACATACCTGAGAAGTTCAGTCCTAAGAGTTTTTGTCCCCATCTTCAAGTTAACACAAATCTGAACTCATTCTTAAGTGGTCCAGCCTTAACAGTTTTTTATTCTGAATGTTGTTCATATGTGAGCACTCACTGACTGCAACCCAAGTTCCTGATTGTCTGGCAGAGCAAAGCCTGAGCGTGTTACTGTAGATACTGTCTTTCCTTACAAAAATGTCATAGAACTTTTAGCTATGCTTTGATTCAAAGAAATCAATGCATAGAAACTTAACAGCAAAGTTTTGTTATTGTTAAGCAAAGTATTCTTTATTGGCAGTGCTGGGATGGCATTGTGATAATTCGCCAAGAATGCTCCACCAGTTGATCGTTCATGAGCAAGTAATATTTTCACATGTATTACATAGTATTTATGATCTCAAATTCATTATTCTATTCTCTCCCAATGATTGCCCAACAGACACAGCCTTTTTTGGCAATCCTCAATGTCATCTAGGTCCTTCTAGCTTCATGGTGGTTCATTGTCAATTGTTAGCCCTTGAGGAGGGGGTCTTTTACTTTTTCCCAACACTCCTTTTGTCCCAAAAATTGCTGTGGTATTCAAGGACAATTGGAGAAGTCTCTGTTCAAACAGATTAGGAAAATAAAGGGGAATATCTTGAAGCTGTCTGTCACATTTTAGGCAAATTCAGCCTGGTATATATGGATCCTGGCTTTAATTACTTCTTCAGATTAGCTCCTCCCTTTTCGATGAGATCGCAAATTCTTTCACACAAGCTCATATTGCTCATGCTTAATCACAGTAGGCAATGTCCAAACCTTTCGGATTAATTTCTTAAATTTATACCAACAGAAACAGTTTACAGTTGCTAATATCAGAATTATCACTAACAACACTAATAATGGTTGAATTAACACTTAACAACAGTTGCCCTGAGATCTACTTCAGTTCATTCTGGGTTTTATTATACTTTTGAATTTTATCTAATGAAATCCCAGCCTTGCTGAGATTCAGAGATTCATAATGCCAAAATAAGGCTAACTAATCTTCTGTTGTTGCAAAGTTTCTAAAACAAATGGATTAGATTTTTCAAGCGTCTTACAAATGGTGTTTGTGATCCAAACTCTTTTATGCTATTTTAACTTAAATAAACATTTCTAGTTTGGTGATTGGTAAAATGTTTCATTTACATATATTGCTCACATAAAGTTAAGTCATGACTCCTTGAAATTTAGAGATCCAGTATATGTGTAAAAAAAAAACAACAGTGAAGGCGAAGTGCTGTACCTACACGTTTACTTCAGATCTAGTAACATTGTAATAAATGACCTTCCCGATGCACCAGTCATCTACACATTTCACTTGCTGTTGATAGGGTTTGAGCCAAAGTATCTAGTTAATCTGTTTTCTGAATAATTACCTTCACATTCATTCATTATTTCTCATTAGGTAAGATTGAATCCTATTTTTCTGTTGAATTTGATACTGTCATCTGAAACCTGGGAAGAAAACTCTCTAATTTGAATGTGGTATTAGAAAGCGACATGTCTTTATTCCTTACAATGTGCACTGGGCAACTTGACAAGCAAATGCACCCTCTCAGGGCTCAGGTTCTACATTTATGCAGTTAATACATACACATGCAGTACATTGGCATACATACTCATTCTTTTTCAAGGACTCATAGGTGTGTGTTATTGGGCATGCTCACTAGTATTTAGAGTTGTTGAGTGCCCACCTACTTCTTCCCCAATTTTTCACCATCAGCTTCATCACTGAAACCTTTGACTCACTTCCATCCACTTTTCCCCACTTTGGAAGATTTCCATTGCTTATGAGGCCATAGTGAGCCACTTTTAAAAAATGATGTATGCAGAACCCGAGGAAAATGTCCTTGCACGTTTTGAGGCAAAACGAAGAAGTATTCTAGTGTGACTTCAGTACTTAGGCAAAATCATTGAGGCAGAAAATAAAAGTATTCTATTACATCCTCAGTGTGCAAAATTATTGAGGAAAACAAGACTATTCACCCACTAAAGCTGAAATGGAAAGTTTTAGAACTATCACGTATGGATTCCTTTTGCTAAACTAATATATTGGTCCTTAAACTAATGTACTAATTCCTACTGCTAACCACTAATTCTTACTCTAATGTACTATACCTACCACAGCCCCACCATGGCTTGCAAACGGAACTCTTGGAGAGAGCTGGGGGCTGCAGACTCCTGCTGTAAAGTGTGTTACTTGCAGATGGGGTGGGGAAGATGGGACATCAGAAGCGAGAATGGCCTTCATCTGCAGAAATCTAGGAAACCCGATATCCCAGCGTCTCAGCTTGATCATCTTGCAGTTTGAGAGTACCATGGGGCTTAAAAGAAATAAATTTGTTTTAAGGATTCTATTTCTCAAGAACTTTTCCATTTTTGTGTCTGCATGACATAGATTTGCCTTCAGAGCAGCCAAACACAAAATACATATGAAAGCCACAGAGCACTTCAACGGTTTGCGGGCCGGTTTGACCCAGTACCGTGACAATTGAGGCAGGGGACCCACGGGCCCACGCCCCAGGGAAGAAGAAGGGGGAAAGGGAAATAGGGAGAAGGGAAATGAGCCTAGGAATGAAACAGCGGCAACGATCTGAGGAGGAAAGCTAATTTACTAAATAAGATATCAGAAAGCAAAATAACACAATATAATACAATATAATTGGAATTGAGGCTAATGAATCAAATAAAATGAGCAAGAGAGAGAGTGTCCGATAAACCAAAGGCCTTACACTAACACTGAAGGCGGACGGCTGCAACAAACACCCACTGCCACGCTCGATCCTGAAGGGAAGAGGGACGGTCCCGTGACCACAGACAGTTTTTATCTTTCCCTCTTAGCAGAAACACGTAAAAATGCAAAGCATTGCACAGTCCTCTGGGGATTGTAGTTCTCTTCTGAGACAGGCATATCAGTGACTATCAATGATCCACACAGCTGGAGCATTAACTCTTTAACTCCCAATGCACTACATGATGTTATGATGTGGAATATCAATAATATATCAAAAATCATAAAACCATGACAGCACCGTACCAATACTGGTAGAGATCACTATCAGGGACTTCCCCAGGGCAATCGCTTCTCTTGCCATTGGTTATGTCCTCCAGTCAGTCATGTGAATCACGAGTGATGGGAAAAGGGTGGGAGTAAGTCAAACTCCTCCTCAAAACCTTCCAGTTTGTGCAGATAGGGTAGCTGTAACTCAGCAGCAGCTGAAGAGCTAAGTCAAAGTTTCGAACTGATGGAACCTTAAAAACAGCATGTGTCACCTCAAAGGCCTTGGCAATATTGGTGAGTTCCACTCTGCTCACTTCGTAAATGGGAAAATGAAGCTACAGAAGAGAGAAATAATTTCCTTGATGCCACATGGCAGTTTAAAGCAGAAAACTAGGGCATGAATATCCCATGCACTGACCTGTCCTAGGTCCTATGTGGTTTGAATTGGCAGTTAGTCCAGGGGAGTCGATTGTCTCTGTCATTCTACCAACTGTCTTCCTCCTCACAGTGTCACCTGATACTGCTTGCTTTAAGTGCCTAAACAGAGGTAGAAAAGTACAACTTCAAAAACTTGAGCTGTAGTGAATGTGTATATTTCTGTTTATATGTGTGTATAATATGTGTATGTTTCAGTCTTTCTAGTTAGAAAGAAAATTGTAAAATACGTGTTTGAATTTGAAGCCAAGAAACCTGACAGGGAAACTTGGCATGCCAATGGGTTATGTCAGGCAGGTATTCCCTTTATTACAGCTCAATGTCTTTCTTGCTGTAAACTCCTGCCTTTTCAGGGGGGCTTGAACCCAAGCCTCCCTTTGCTAGTATGTTGTTGAGGCATTTATTTTGTTTTCTCATTTTATGTTCAAGATTCTGTCCTTAAGCCTGTATTTATACTAGTGTTCTGAGCTTATGTCTGTTAAGCCTATATTTATACTAGCGTTCTGTCCTTTTAGCTGATGTCTGCACAATTTAGGTGATAACATCGTTCATTATTCCTGATTCAAATTATACCACATGCTATGCTGGCAAGGTCTTTTAATTTTCTGGCAACTTCCATGTAAGCCTCCTCTACCAGGCATGTTCCTAGTAGACTTCCTGGAGTTCCTGACACTTTCACTCTTCAAATACATAGTTAATGGGAAATGCTCATCTTTGTTTCCCTGATCACTTCCATGATGCATAACAGAATTTGTTAAAACAGTTGCTTTCTTTATCTCCACCATCTTGATATACTCGTTACTTCAGCTTAACTGGTGAATTGTACAATAACAAAGCCAAACAAGCAAATTAAAAACTCCCATTCACTAAAGAATTTGTGTCCAGAGAGCTACAGGACAATGATCTAAAAGTATGGGAAGGGCAAAATAGTGGTTGTTTCCCAACAGGGATTCTTGAAGGACTCCAGGTTTTCCCAGTTCCTCAGAAATAATGTGGAGTGGCACAGACGTTCCCCTGGGACCCTGGTTGAGGTCCATCACCATTTGGATTCCCTCTCCCAGCTACTCCTCAGAGCTGGCATCAGAGTACAGNGGCATATCAGTGACTATCAATGATCCACACAGCTGGAGCATTAACTCTTTAACTCCCAATGCACTACATGATGTTATGATGTGGAATATCAATAATATATCAAAAATCATAAAACCATGACAGCACCGTACCAATACTGGTAGAGATCACTATCAGGGACTTCCCCAGGGCAGTCGCTTCTCTTGCCATTGGTTATGTCCTCCAGTCAGTCATGTGAATCACGAGTGATGGGAAAAGGGTGGGAGTAAGTCAAACTCCTCCTCAAAACCTTCCAGTTTGTGCAGATAGGGTAGCTGTAACTCAGCAGCAGCTGAAGAGCTAAGTCAAAGTTTCGAACTGATGGAACCTTAAAAACAGCATGTGTCACCTCAAAGGCCTTGGCAATATTGGTGAGTTCCACTCTGCTCACTTCGTAAATGGGAAAATGAAGCTACAGAAGAGAGAAATAATTTCCTTGATGCCACATGGCAGTTTAAAGCAGAAAACTAGGGCATGAATATCCCATGCACTGACCTGTCCTAGGTCCTATGTGGTTTGAATTGGCAGTTAGTCCAGGGGAGTCGATTGTCTCTGTCATTCTACCAACTGTCTTCCTCCTCACAGTGTCACCTGATACTGCTTGCTTTAAGTGCCTAAACAGAGGTAGAAAAGTACAACTTCAAAAACTTGAGCTGTAGTGAATGTGTATATTTCTGTTTATATGTGTGTATAATATGTGTATGTTTCAGTCTTTCTAGTTAGAAAGAAAATTGTAAAATACGTGTTTGAATTTGAAGCCAAGAAACCTGACAGGGAAACTTGGCATGCCAATGGGTTATGTCAGGCAGGTATTCCCTTTATTACAGCTCAATGTCTTTCTTGCTGTAAACTCCTGCCTTTTCAGGGGGGCTTGAACCCAAGCCTCCCTTTGCTAGTATGTTGTTGAGGCATTTATTTTGTTTTCTCATTTTATGTTCAAGATTCTGTCCTTAAGCCTGTATTTATACTAGTGTTCTGAGCTTATGTCTGTTAAGCCTATATTTATACTAGCGTTCTGTCCTTTTAGCTGATGTCTGCACAATTTAGGTGATAACATCGTTCATTATTCCTGATTCAAATTATACCACATGCTATGCTGGCAAGGTCTTTTAATTTTCTGGCAACTTCCATGTAAGCCTCCTCTACCAGGCATGTTCCTAGTAGACTTCCTGGAGTTCCTGACACTTTCACTCTTCAAATACATAGTTAATGGGAAATGCTCATCTTTGTTTCCCTGATCACTTCCATGATGCATAACAGAATTTGTTAAAACAGTTGCTTTCTTTATCTCCACCATCTTGATATACTCGTTACTTCAGCTTAACTGGTGAATTGTACAATAACAAAGCCAAACAAGCAAATTAAAAACTCCCATTCACTAAAGAATTTGTGTCCAGAGAGCTACAGGACAATGATCTAAAAGTATGGGAAGGGCAAAATAGTGGTTGTTTCCCAACAGGGATTCTTGAAGGACTCCAGGTTTTCCCAGTTCCTCAGAAATAATGTGGAGTGGCACAGACGTTCCCCTGGGACCCTGGTTGAGGTCCATCACCATTTGGATTCCCTCTCCCAGCTACTCCTCAGAGCTGGCATCAGAGTACAGACTAGGGCAGAGTTCAGCATCCCTCAGGAAGTAAAATGTATGGATGCCTTTGGCGGCATGCGGACAAAAGAACTGGTTTGCTTTGTAAAGGGAGGTCTGCTCATTAGAGGCCAGGCTTGGCACTGGGCTAGTCTAAATGGCAAGGAAAAAGTACTGTTTAAATTCCCTGGGAACCCGTGTTGGTAGTGTGCATTTCACAAGCAGCAAGGGAGAGATTGGTACTTATCTCTGTGTCCAAAGAAATGCTGATTCCTCTGATCACCCAGTGAATATTTATATATTTATTTGCACCATCTTTAGAATGTATTTTGCCATTATTCTGCCTTGAATACTGCCTTGAAATTGGTCTCCTGAAACAAAAAAAGATACCTACTCCATGTTCCCCAAACAAATGGCTAAATTAGAGACCAATGTTCACAGGTTGTTGAGAAATTAACTAGGAGCTTTGCTCATGTGGTCTATGTTAATGTGTTCAACAGATGATTACTCAGGAAGAAATCTATCTGGATCTTCTTAAAGCACTTTTTGTCTTTCTTTTTTTTATTATTATCATTTCTCACTCCATTCTACAGCTTTCTGACAGTTCTTGAGTTATTTAGATCCTTCTTGAAGCAGGACCAAAATAAAGCCTTTACCTTTCCAGCTGATGCTCTCTGGCATGGTGTAAACCGTGTCCGGCCTGCGGGATGTATGCGGCCCAGCACGGCTGGCAGTGCGGCCCACCCCTCTCCAAGCTGTAAAGGCAGCGATTCTTCCTCATGGAGCGGCCCCAGTCACGCATCCATCACTGAGCAACAGCCAAACTGTCAGTGTGCTATTAACGCTGCATCGGCTGAAAGCAGGGGGTGTGTGTGTGTTTGTGTCAGAAGGAGGGGGGGCGAGGGGGAGGGCCGCTGATGACTCACATGATGGCAAATAGTAGTAATTATTATTTTTATTTTGATACACTGGCTAGACATGGGGCTCTGAACAGCGAAGAACGTAGTCATGCTTTCTGTTTTGATAAATTTAAAAATAGAACCACAGAATCATAGAATCCTTGGAGCTGGAAAGGACCTTTAAAGATCATCTAGTCCAAATCCTCTGCAATGAACAGGGACATGCACAGCTCAGTCAGGTTGCTCAGAGCCCCTTCCAGCCTGGCCTTGAAAGACTCCATGGCTTCATCCACCACATCTCTGTGCAAACTGTGCCAGTGCCTCACCACTCTACCTGTAGAAGACATCCTTACATCCAACCTAAATCTACCCTCTTCAGGTCAGAAACCATTTTCCCTTGTCCCATCACAACAGGCCCTGCTAAAGAATCTGTCCCCTTCCTTCTTATAGTCCCCCTTTAGATACTGAAAGGCTACGATCAGGTTTCCTCAAAGCCTTCTCTATTCCAGGCTGAACAGACCCATCTCTCCCATCTTGTCCTCACAGGAGAGGTGTTCCATTCCTTGGATAATTTTTGTGGCCCTTGTCTAGACACACTCCAACTGCTTTATGTCTCTCCTGTACTGAGGACTCTACATCTGGACACAGTACTCCAGGTAAAGATTCCCCAGTACAGAGTAGAGGAGGCAGGATCACCTTCCTCACCCTCCTGGCCACAATTTTTGATGCAGCCCAAGGTATGACTGGCATTCTAGGCTGCAAGGGCATGTTGCTGGCTCATGTCCAGCTTGCCATGAACCAGTACTCCCAGGTCTTTTTTGTCAGGGCTATACTAAATCTTTTAATCCTCCAGCTTGTATTGGTAGTGGAGTTGCCTCGGTCCAGGTGCAAGAGCTTGCACTTGGTTTTGTTGAACCTCATGAGGTTCTCCTGGGCCCACTGCTCAAGCATGTCTGGGTCCTTCTGGATGGCATCTTGTTCCTCAGGTGTGTTGACTGCAGCCCATAGCTTAGGGTTTCAAGTCTGCAAGATGAACAAAAAAATTTACATTTTTAAGACTATTTTCAGTTGATATATGACCTGCACATTTTCAAATGGAATGTTGCAATCAGATATTCAACTCAAAAATCTGACCGTGTCTCTTTACCAGACTTTTGTAATCCCTATCTTAGCAGATAAAAATATCCTTTGCTTAGCAATCACACCTCATTCATGTCATTGCTTTTGGTCAGTACACACATTTTGAATAACTACTGTCAAGGATGAAGCACAAAAAGAGTAAAATTTCATCAAAAATCTCTGATGAGCACCTTGAGACCTCACTAAGAACTACAACAACTGCCATCAAACCAGACCCATGTGTTAGTTTCACAAAAACAAGGTCAAATATCCCACTAGTTTTATGGTTTTGTTCCTCTCTCTCTCTCTCTCTCTCTAATGTTTTAATAAAAATATTTAACATTAAAATGTTATATTTCTTTAAAGATATATGTTTTGTGAGGGCTGCTTCAAAAGTCATACCTCTTGTTTTATTATAGTGGTGCATAACATCAGAGACAAATATTGGTGGTATGGCAGTGGAGAATGAAACTTGCCACCAATATTCTGTTAAATTTTGTTGCTTTGTGACTGTCAAGGAGTTGTCCCTAGATCTGAGTCTGTGACAGGGGCACCAAAACAAAAAACAAAAACAAAAACAAACAAACAAAAACCCACAGGGGAAAACAAAAACACAGGAAAAACAAACAAACAAACAAAGGAGAGAGGGGGAAAGGAAAAAACTGCCCCACCTTTTGCAGCGTGGCCAGCCCTGAGTGGGGCTGTGTGCTCTGGGAGAGGGGGAAGGGTACGGAGATAGCAGATGGGTCTAAAAAAAAACTGACAGCAACGATCTGAGGAGGAACGGTAATTTACTAAATCCAACAAAATCAAACAAAATGAGAGACACAAGATAGTCCAAAAATACGAGGTCTTATGCTATAGACTGCAGGGGAAGCATTTTCTCCGCGGCAAACCGAGAGGGAGAGGGACGGGGA